>PITA01018686.1:0-39667 GCA_004023965.1 Spilogale gracilis
ATCCTTGACTTCTTTGGTTAGGTTTATTCCTAAGTATCTTATAGTTTTTGGTGCTATAGTAAACGGAATCGATTCTCTGATTTCCCTTTCTATTTTTTTGTTGTTAGTGTATAAGAATGCAACTGATTTCTGTGCATTGATTTTGTATCCTGCCACATTACCGAATTGTTGTATGAGTTCTAGTAGTTTGGGGGTAGAGCCAAGACAATATTCTTAATCACAATCACCAACAGAAAGAATTAGCCAATATTAGAGCTAGGAGCATGAACAGAGGTTTCCGGAGTTATAGGCACTAGACAGTGGAACAGATGATTAAAAGAAAGACAGTATTAAAGTCTCATTTCACAACTATGAAGAAACAGGCAAAGATCACTATAGAGCTTCAAGAGTCTTGTAAAATACAAAAGGAATTTTAGGAGGAAAACCCAGCATTTTCCCCTTGTAAACAGATGCTCAGGTGTCCTAAAGCAAGATAACCTAGTAATTAGTATTAAAATGTGTAGGATGCATTTACAGTTATTTTATCTTCCTGATCCTCTTATCATTATGTGATGTCCCTATTTATAACTATCAAGTTTCTGGCCTTAAACTGTACTATAAGTGATATTTGTATGGCAAACATTGTACACAGTTTCCTTTTGGTGTTTGCATGATATCATCCCTTTCCGTCCTTTTACTTTCAACATTTCTTTGTCCTTTTAATAAAGGTATGTCTCCAATAAATGACATATTGTTGTTTAACTTCTAACCAGTCTGACTTCTAACTATCTTTATTAATTGGAATGTTTAGTTTGTTTACATTTAATGTAACTATTGATATAGTTCAATTTACATCTGTCATCTTACTACTTATTTTTTATTCCATCTGATATACCTTGTCTTTCCCCCTCTTTCCTGCTTTTTTATAGATTAATTTAGTATATTTTTATCCTACTGTCTCCCCATTCATAACTTATTGGGGGGCATCTGGGTGACTCAGTCGTTAAGTGTCTGCTTTCGGCTCAGGTCATGATCCCAAAGTCCTGGGATCGAGCCCCACATAGGGCTCCCTGCTCGGCAGGAAGTCTGTTTCCCCCTCTCACTCTCCCTGCTTGTGTGCCCTCTCTAGCTGTGCTTTGTTCTGTCAAATAAATAAATAAATAAAGTCTTAAAAATGACTTGTTGGTCTCATACTTTTTTACTTATTTTTAAAGATTTTATTTATTTGACAGAGAGAGAGAGAGCACAAGTAGGCAGACTAGCAGGCAGAGGAAGAGGGAGAAGTAGGCTCTCCCCTAAGCAGGGAGCCCCATGTGGGGTTTGATCCCAATACTCTGGGATCATGACATGAACTGAAGGCAGCCGCTTAACTGACTGAGCCACCCGGGCACCCTCATACTCTTTTTTTTTTTTTTTTTTTTTTAAAGATTCCATTCACTTGACAGAGAGAAATACAGTCAGAGAGGGAACACAAGCAGGGGGGGGTGAGAGAGGGAGAAGCAGGCCTCCCGCCGAGCAGGGAGCCCGATGCGGGGCTCGATCCCGGGTCTCCGGGACCATGACCCGAGCCGAAGGCAGTGGCTCAACCAACTGAGCCACCCAGGCGCCCCGACCTCATACTCTTTTTTAAAAAATATTTTTTATGTATTCATTTGGGACAGAAAGAGAGTGCACGTTGCATGTACTTGTACATGAGCATGAGCAGGTGGAGGGTCAGAGGGAGAGGCAGAAGGAGGCTCCCCCCTACCCAGCAGGGAGTCCTACTTGGGATGCCATCCCAGGACCTTGGGATCATGACCTGAGCCCAAGGCAGATGCTTAACTGACTGAGCCACCCAGGCATCCCTACATATTCTTTTAATATTTCAAATGGATTACCCTAGAATATATAATATTCATCCTTGACTTATTAAAGCCTAATGTAAATTTTTCCTTTTACCACTTCTAGGATGACACAAAATGGCCTTAGAATCTTTTAATTGTATTAAATTTTAATTCTATTAAATCCATTAATTCTATTTACTTTTCTACATATGAACAATAATGTTCTCATATATTTCAGTTCCCTCTCTATTTTAAATCCTACTATGCATTATTGTTGTTTTATTCAGTGACTATTTACCTCCACTGTTTCATTCTTTCTCCCCTTCCTTTTTTCCTTTCCTCCTTCCCCATTCCCTCCCATTCTCCTTCTTTCCTTTCTACATTTTTTATGCTTCTATCTGGAAATATTTTCCATATACCTAAAGAAATCACTGTTTACCTCAGCAAAGATCTGCTTAGGATCTATTTCCTCAGTTTTGATTCATTTGAAAATACTTTTATTTACTTTTCTTTCTGAAGGATATTTTTGCTGGGCATAAAATTCTAGGCTTGCAGTTGTCTTATTTAGCCCTTTAAAGATAACATTTCATGGGGTGCCTGGGTGGCTCAGTCGTTAAGCATCTGCTTTCGACTCAGGTCATGATCCAGGACTCCTGGGATCCAGCCCCACCTCGGGCTCCCTGCTCAGTGGGAAGCCTGCTTCTCCCTCTCTCAGTCCCCCTGCTTGTGTTCTCTCTCTAGCTGTGCTTTTCTCTGTCAAATGAATAAATAAAATCTTTAAAAATTTTTTTCATAAAAAGAATTCTAATCCAAGAAGGCTTACTTCTGAATTTTCCACATATTTCTGGGATAAGAAAACACTGATTTACACAAACTTTACAAATAACTAAAAAAGAAGTAAAACTTCTAGGGATGCCTGGGTGGCTCAGTTGTTAAGTGTCTGCCTTCAGCTCAGGTCATGATCCCAGGGTCCTGGGATCAAGCCCCGCATCGGGCTCCCTGCTCAGCAGGAAGCCTGCTTCTTCCTCTCTCACTTCCCCTGCTTGTGTTCGCTCTTTCACTGTGTTTCTCTCTGTCAAATAAATAAACAAAATCTTTAAAAAAAAAAAGAAGTACAACTTCTTAACATACTATATGAAGCCAGGATAGCCTTGATATCAAACTCTTACAGAAACCTTACAAGAATGGAATATTACAAGCTAATTTCTATCATAGACACAGATTTTTAAAATTCTAAGCAAAATGTTGGGAAACCAAATCTAGTCATATAGAGAAGGATAATACATGACAACCAACCAAGGTTTATTCCAAGAAAGCAATATTGGTTTATTATTAATAAATAAACCATGTGTTCATGATTTGAATAAAATAAAAGGATGGAATCATACCATTGCAGAGGAATATATGATAAATTTAAATCCATTCATAATTTTTTAAAGATTTTATTTATTTGACAGAGAGAAACACAGCGAGAGAGGGAACACAAGCAGGGGGAGTGAGAGAGGGAGAAGCAGGCTTCCCGCTGAGCAGGGAGCCTGGTGTGGGACTCAATCCCGGGTCTCCGGGATCATGACCTGAGCCGAAGGCAGTCGCTTAACCAACTGAGCCACCCAGGCGCCCCCCACTCATAATTTTTAAAAGATATCTTAGTAAATTAGAAAAGAAAGAAAGCTTCCTTAACATGACAAAGGACCTTTGGGGAAAAGGTACATCTCATATTAAATATAAGAAACTTTCACTCTGAGATTGGAAATAAAACAAGACTATCATCACTTCAATTCAACAATGCCACAAACCCATGATATAGAAACTATATGATCAGAACGTTAAAAAAATAAACAATAAAGCTAAGATACTGAAAATGGCATAACAATGTATTTAGAAAATATAAAATAGGGCACCTGGGTGGTTCAGTGGGTTAAAGCCTCTGCCTTCAGCTCAGGTCATGATCTCAGGGTCAGGATCGAGGCCCACATTGGGCTCTCTGCTCAGCGGGGAGCCTGCTTCCCCCTCTCTTTCTGCCTGCCTCTCTGCCTACCTGTGATCTCGCTCTCTAGTAAATAAATAAAATCTTAAAAAATATATAAAATAATATAAAAATGTGAGATTTCAAAACAAAATTTAGCAAGGACACTGGATACAAACTTAATACAAAAATTAGTTTTACATCTATATAACTGCAACAAAACAATTATAAAATGAAATTTTTAAATACCATTTATAATAGCATCAAATATCAAATGAACTTGTACAAAATATCCCCTACACACATTAAATACACATAAACACTGAGAGAAAAAAATAAAATAAATAGAAGGACATATTATGTTAGCTGACCAGCTGTTTATGGATATATTGTCATTATGTTAATAAATCTCATATTTTTTACACAGTTAAATAAAAATCCAAGTAAAATTTTGTCAAAATGTTACTATGCCTCATATTTTCTGCAGATTCAATGTAATAACAATTAAAATAAGAGCAGAGGTTTTTTTTGGTAGAAATTGACAAGCTGATTCTATAATTTCTATAGAAATGCAAAGTACCAGGTGCCTGGGTGGCTCAGTTGGTTAAGCTACTGCCTTTGGCTCAGGTCATGATCCCGGAGACTGAGTCCCCATGTCAGGTTCCCAACTCCACGGGAAGTCTTCTTCTCCCTCTGACCTCCCCTCTCATGCTCTCTCTCACTCTCTCTCTTAAATAAATAAAATATTTTTAAAAAGATATGCAAAGGACCAAAAAGAGCTAAATTAATCTGGAGGCAGAAGAACAAAGGGAGAGAACTTACACAACTGTACATCAATATGTATCAATAAAGGATGGTATTGACACAAGAATAGAGGACTAGACCAATAAAACAGAATGAGAGTCTAGAAATAGGCAGAAATATACAGTCACTTGGTTTACAACAAAGGTAGCACTGCAGAATAGTAAGAAAAGAAGGTCTTTTTATTAAATGGTGCAGTATATGTAGAAAATCCAACTGGATTTACACATGGAAACAATTAACCTCAGCTCTAACATTACACAATACTCAAAAATACAATTTCTGATGGATTAAGATTCTTAATGGGCACATTAAAACAAGAAAGCTGTGGGAACTATGGCAACCACTAATCAGATATGACTATTTAAATGTAAGCTTGAATTAAATTTAGTAACATTAAAAATTCAGTCCCGCAGTTTCACTAGCCATATTTCCAGTTCTCAGTAGCCATATGTCCTATATATACAGATAAAGAGTTTCCAACATACAAAACGTTCCATTGGACAGCAATGTTCTAGGAGATAATATAGAAGCACATCTTCATGACCTTGAACTTATATCTCATTAAAAGGAAAGAAAGAGTACTAAGTACAAAGAAAATATCAAAAATTTGATCTCGTTAAAATTAGGAATTCCTATTAATCCAAAGATATCAAGAGACACAGAGTATCTCTATACACTACTATGAAGGGATCACAGGTTTATATTTTAAAGTGAAAAAACCAAAGTGGAGAAGAATATGTTTTGTATGTTATAATTTATCCTAAAAAGCAGAAGGCAGACACTCATATGTATTTTCTTATTTACATATACACACAAAAAGAAATAGTAAAAGGATAAACCATAAAATTTGATTACTTATAAGAGGAAAGGACTAAAGTAGAGGAACAGGGGGCGCCTGGGTGGCTCAGTCCTTAAGTGATTGCCTTCGCCTGAGGTCATGATCCCAGAGACCCAGATCGAGCTTGCATCAGGCTCCCTGCTCAGCAGGAAGCCTGCTTCTCTCTCTCTCACTCCCCCTTCTTGTGTTCCCTCTCTAGCTGTGTTTCTCTCTGTCAAATAAATAAATAAATAAATTTTTTGAAAAAAAAAGTAGAGGAACAGAGCAAATATGAGACTTTTCTAAATATACTTTCTTTTATAAATTTCATTGGGAACCATTGTAATATTTTACAAAGTATGAAAGAAAATTAAATTTTAAAAAGCAAGGGGTGCCTGGGTGGCTCAGTTGGTTGAGCAACTGCCTTCAGCTCAGGTCATGATCCCAGAGACCCAGGATCGAGCCCCGCATCGAGCAACACATCAGGCTCCCTGCTCGGCGGGAAGCCTGCTTTTCCTTCTCTCACTCCCCCTGCTTGTGTTCCCTCTCTCGCTGTGTTTCTCTGTCAAATAAATAAATAAAAGCTTTAAAAAAATTTTTTTAAAAGCAAGCCCTATTTTTTTTAAAGTTCTTATTTAAATTCCAGTTAGTTAAAATACACTGTATATTAGTTTCAGGCCTAAATTTGAAAGCAGCTTAAAATAAATCAATCTAACTCTGTATGTACTTAGCAGCTTAACTACACAGAGATGAACTATTCCAAGATACGTTAAAACAAGAATTTGTTCATGCCTAGTGGGATACACCGTACAAATGAAAATAATGACAAAAATATTAAACTGATACTATAATCATATTGCTGGCATAGAGCTGGTATTGTTTTCTAAGTCTGTTGTTTGAATAGTGTAAAGTAACTTATGAGTAATTAGGTTGGTATAAATGAAAACTGGGCTTTTTGGTTGTGAGAGAAAGGAGATATAAAACTGAGTGAAATTAACCAGACACGAAAACATAATCATACTATATGATTGTATTTTTATGGTGTTGGAACTCATGATAATGGCTATATTTCAGAAAAGAGTAATGATAGAGGGGTGAGGCGGGGTATGTTGCTGGTAATTCTCTACTTTCTTACCTCTCAGGTGGTTACATGATGGGGTTGTCTTTGGATTATTCATGAAGCTGTACACTTATGATACATAACTGTTAAACTAAAGATTTTTAAGGTGAGATCTGTGTGAAGTAGCTAAAACCAAGCTTAGTGGAAAGGTAGAGCTTTTTATTTATTTTCAAAGATTTTATTTATTCAATAGAGAAAGAGTGAGAAACCACAAGCAGGGGGAGAAGCAAGAGACATAGAGAGAAGAAGGCTCTTTGCTGAGCAGAGTCTGATGTGGGGCTCAATCCCAGGACTCAGGGATCAGGACCCCAGCAGAAGGCAGACACTTAACCAACCGAGCCACCCAGGCGCCAGAAATGTATAGGTTCAAAAAATTTATTTATTTATTTATTTATTTATTTATTTATTTATTTATTTATTTATAGAGGGAGAGAGAGAGAGAGAGCATGAGGAGAGGAGTAGAGGGGGAGGGAGAAGGAGAGAGAATCTCTAGCAGGCTTTATGAGCTGAATTCCGGCCGAACACCAGTCTCCATCTCATGACCTGAGATCATGAACTGAGCTAAAACCAAGGGTCAGTTGCTCAACCAACTGAGCTACCCAGGTGCTCCAGAAATTTATAGGTTAATTTTTTTTAAAGATTTTATTTATTTGACAGAGAGAAACACAGTGAGAGTGGGAACACAAGCAGGGGGAGTGAGAGATGGAGAAGCAGGCTTTCCACCCAGCAGGGAGCCTGATGCAGGGCTCCATCCCAGGACCCTGAGATCATGACCTGAGCCGAAGGCAGTCGCTCAACCAACTGAGCCACCCAGATGCCCTGGGAATTTATAGCTTTAAATCCATATACTAGGGGCTCCTGGGTGGCTCAGTCGGTTAAGTGTCTGTGTCTGGCTCAGTTCATCATCCCAGGGTCAACAGGGACTAAGCCCCATACCAGGTTTCCTGCTCAGCAGGGAGCCTGCTTTTCTCTCTACCTCTGCCACTCCCCCTGCTTGTGCGTTCTCTCTCTCCCTCTCTCTGTCAAATAAATAAATAAATAAAATCTTTAAGAAATCCATAATTAGAAACAAAACCTAAAAATCAGCAAGCTAAATAAGCAGGTAGAAAAATAGAAAATTGAATACAAAGAAAATATGAGAAAGGATATAAAGAGCAGAAATTAATAAAACAGAAAGCAAATATACAAGAAATAGAATTCCAAAAGTCAAAAGTTAGTTTTTGGAAAGGCTAATGTAATCAATAAACTACTTCCCAGTCCAGTCAGGAAAAATAAGAGGTGACGATAACACATCGGGTTTGTTGGGGAATATCACTACAGATCCTACAGATGTTAAAAAGATCACAAGAGGACATTAACAGACTTATACCACAAAAAGCTTAGATTAAATTAACATATTTTGGGGGAATACAATTTACAAAACAAGAAAAATAAAATTATAAATAATTCTATTACAAAGAAAGAAATATAATTTTGTGACTTAAAACTTTCTCACAAAGAAAACTTAAGGCACAGAGAATATCACTAGTGAATTCCAGTGAATATTTAAGAAAGAAATCTCACAATCTAAATAAACATGTTTAGAGAATAGAAAAGAAAGAAAAAAAATTTTTGAATGTGTTTAATAACCTTGACACCAAACCCGTATAAAAAAGAAAAATTACAAGCTTATCTTGAGTGTTAAGTAAAAAGGCAAAAATCCACTATGAGGATGTCTTAACTGGTTGTTTTTATTTTGCATGAACGTCATTTTAGACTAAATAAAACAGCTGTAATCTTTGCTTAAAGATTCTAAAGAATAAGCACAATGTGCACGAATTCAGAGAACATTTTTGAGTGTACGTCATTACAGCTCTTCTCTGAAAACAGTATGTATGTAGATGGGAAACAGATGGTTCTAGAACAGTTAAGAATTTAGGATGAGACAGAAAAGTTTTTTCTTTTTCTCTGCAGCACAGGGGAGAGAGTATGTGATTGCATATTCATTCCTAGATTCAAAGACAAGTTCCAGATGAATATATAATGATCTTCTGTGTTTTTAGCTTGAAGAGGAAATTGTTATCCTAATTCTTTTCTTTTTCATAAATGCCGTATAAAAGAGGCATGCAATTTATTTATACCCTGAACCATTCTCATCTTGTCAAAACTGGGAACAAAGTGAGTAACCACTTCTATGATTCCGTTTTTGTTTTTAAAAAAAATCTTTACCCACAAACTCCTTCTCATAAAACTTCAGTCAGAACCCTAGGCTATGATCCACATTCACTTGACATTCTTTCAAATGTTAATCTTTCAGATATTCATATTATATCCATTATATCCGATGTAAAAGCCTCTTTGCAATTTCATCCATCTCCGCCTCAACTTAGCAAAATACATTTAGTCTCTGGAATATTATTCTTTTCCTCTAACTGTAAATATTGAAGGCAACAAAGACCAAAAGATCGTTATCAGTCACGTTGTTAAAATTTTCTCATTCATACATTTCCCTGGCATTGCTTTTTCCTTCTGTCTACTCAAGTTAATAAGGTCTTTTCCCTTCCCTTTTACTAGTTTGAGGTTTCTCTGTTATACGATGAATTCTATTGTACTGTCTACATAGGTGGTTTTTTTTAAAAGATTTTATTTATTTATTTGACAGAGAGAAACACAACTGGAAAGGGAATAGGAGCAGGGGGAGTGAGAGAGGAAGAAGCAGGCTTCCTGCAAAGCAGAGAGCCCGCTGCAGGGCTCCATCTCAGGACTCTGGGATCATGACCTGAGCTGAAGGCAGACACCCAATGCCTGAGCCACGCAGGCACCCTTACATTGTTTTATTTTATTTTATTTTATTTTATTTTATTTTATTTATTTATGTGACAGAGAGAGAGACCACAAGTAGGCAGAGAGGCAGGCAGAGAGAGAGGAGGAAACAGCCTCCCCGCTGAGCCGAGAGCTCTCTCTGCTCACGGGACTTGGGTGGGCCTCAATCCCAGGATCCTGAGATCATGACCTGAGCCGAAGGCAGAGGCTTTAACCCACTGAACCACTCAGGCGCCCACCTTGGTTTTTTTTACCCGAAAGTATTTCATATGGTCTGTAAGCTTCCTTAATTATACCACTCTAACAGTTTTCAAAGTGCAGTTATCAGTTTCAAAGTCAAAACAGATGTGAGGAAATATCTAATTAACCTATGGGAAAGCCTACTAATGGCATATATTTTAACAAAAACACCTGGAATGTCAAAAACATTCTACCACTATTAACTAATGACCGGGCAAATGGGAAACATTTTATACCCTACCTATCCCAGCAAAGGACAAACTGCTTCAACTCCAGAAGAGCAATACACTAACATAACACTGATGTGTCCAAACTATAATTTTAATGTGGAATATTTAATTCAGTTGTTTTCTGTTGTGCATTTTTGCCACATTAATATATTTCTTCTAAAAAATTGTAATTAATTTTAATGTAATTAATGTTAAATGGTAAGCAGAAATTTACATCTCAGAGGTAACATCTTGGATACCAATCTAGACAAAATTAAATTGCTCATCAAAAATCTTAGAAAAAATTAACATGAGACACATGTTGTCTACCTGTTGCACAGTACATCAATTTTGTTTCTGTCTGTAAAATGAAATGCTTTTCTGAATTTCCCAAACTGATAGATTTTGGTTTTGTAAAATATGTTTGTTTTTTTAAATAGGCTTCACACTGGGCTTGAACTCACAACCCTGAGATCAAGACCTGAGCTGAGTTCAAAAGCCAAATACTTAACCGAGGGAGCCACCCAAGTGTTGTAAAATATGTTAATACACACACACACCCAAGAATTGTAAAATATGTTAATACACACACACACACAATAGAGAGAGTATAATGCTAAGTGAAATAAGTCAGTCAGAGAAAGACAGGGTAGGGTTTCTTTCACATGTGAAATTTAAGAAACAAAACAAATGAGCAAAGATGGGGGGAGAAAAAGAGAGAGAAACAAACTACAATACGGACTCTCAACTATAGGGAACACACTGAAGGTTACCAGAGGGGAGGTGGGGGTGGATGGGGGGGGTGAAACAGGTGATGGGGATTAAGGAATGCCCTTGTCCTGATGAGCACCAGGTGATGTCACAAATTGCTGAATCACCATATTGTCCACCTGACTAACAATACTGTGTGTTAATTACACTGGAATAAAAAATTTTTAACTTAACCAAAAAAAAGGACTTAGTATTTGAACAAAATAGAAACAAATGTGCATCAATGGAATTCTATATGACTCAGGTACACAGGTAAAATTGTTAGGAAATTGCACTCTTTCGAGGGATTTTTGTTTCATACAATCCAAGCGATAAATATTTTCTTCCTAGAATTATGTAGTTGTTATTAAGACATTCAGTGAACACTATGACAAGCATTCTTTTCTAAAGAATCATGATTGGATCAATATGCAATTGGATAGGAAGAAGAAAGTAATAAAATGCCTGGGTGAATTACAAATACTCCAGCTATCTAGAAGTTATTTTATTCATGCTCTTATATATCACACTTTCTTTATATGTAAGGAAATATCCAGTCCACAAAAATTAGTGGACTACCTAAAAGGTGAAATATCATCATTGATGGAAAAAGACTGCTCAAGTGGATGACTGGAATGGCACAGTATTCCTGCATGTATGAACTGTTTATCTCTGTTACTGTCACTCATTTAAGTTTAAAAATTGGTGGCAGGGGATATTTTTCTCTGTTATTAGCTATATTTATCCTTTTACTTCTTTTTTTAAGTAGTCTCCATGCCCAACACGGAGCCCAAGGTGGGCCTTGACCTCACAACCTTGAGATCAAGACATGAGCTGATCAAGAGTTGGTCACTTAACCAACTGAGCCACTCAGGTACTCCTGCATTTTTCCTTTTAAATAATTTTCCAACTTCCAGACCCATTTCCTTTAAAGTCTACTCAACAGGTGTTTTTCAAACAATATCTGACTCCCTAATTTCAGACATTACTGGTATTCTCATCTCTCTTGGTTATAGAAAGCAATGAAATAAAAGAAATAAATTATGAATTTTCTTGATAGGAAGAGAGTTTATACACAGTTTTGATATCTGAAATATTAACATTATAGTACACCAGTTTTCTCCCTTAAGTTTAGCTGCATTTTAATTTGCACACACTGCAATTTTCACAGTACAAAGACATGTGTCCTTACCAATCACTTTGTCATCAGTAGGAACTGCAATCATATTTAGTGCCAGAACACAGCCTTGAAGTTTTTCAAGCTAGCTCTAGGACCAGAAAATACCATTATTTTGTTGTTTCACTATTATACATGAAGAAGAAAACAACCATTAAAATAATATATTTGAAAATGATCTTTAGGGGCCCTTGGGTGGCTCAGTCATTAAGCGTCTGCCTTTGGCTCAGGTCATGATCCCAGGGTCCTGGGATCAAGCCCCACATCGGGCTCCCTGCTCATTGGGAAGCCTGCTTCTCACTCTCTCACTACCTCTGCTTGTGTTCTCTCTCTCATTCTGTCTCTCTGTCAAATAAATAAAATCTTTTAAAAAATGATCTTTAAACTGTTAAGTATACATACATGTAAAGTGGAAAGGTGAGTTAAAATTTTGCCCTTATGTTGAACTCTTCTACGTTATCACCCAATTCATACACTAGCAAATGTATTTTTTGTATTAAATAATAAATAAATGTATTCTTTCATTCAACAAGCATTTACTAATCATATCTCATATATTGCATTCTATTGCATCACATGAGAATTTTAAATATGCAAAATTATAAGGCATGTAAATCTATTTTATTTGCAGTTAACATCGTTATTTGAAGGAGATTAACTTATAACTCACTTTTCCCCTATTACCTGGAATAGTAAAACAAGGAATCTTTGATTCCTTTCCCTAATCTCTGCATACCACCGTCCCTTGTATTCATGATCTCTATGAGAAGTCAGAAAGTCATATTATAAAATTGCTAAAGACTGTCCTTGCACTATTCAAAAAGTTTCTGAAATGTCGAGGGGCACTATAGATACATTTAAGTATTTGAATAATTTAACTTTCACTAGATGTATTACTCTCAAATATGGTATTTACTTTTAAAGTATGCTGCCCTCTAAAATAATAAGAAAATTAAATCTAAGTTAAATGGGCTTCACATTGAACACACAAATGTGTCTGATGTAAACAATTCTCTTTCAAGCACTATAATATATGGAATTTTGAATCATTATATTATACACCTGAATTGAATATAACACTGTATTTTAACTGCACTGGAATTACAATTAAAAAATTACTCATCTTTTTTCTTTGTGAGATATATCAATAAAAACACAAAATTAGGGTGCCTGGGTGGCTCAGTTGGTTAAGCAACTGCCTTCTGCTCAGGTCATGATCCCGGAAACCTGGGATGGAGTCCCACTCCCTGCTCAGCAGGTAGCCTGCTTCTCCCTCTCTCATTGCCCTGCTTGTGTTCCCTCTCTGGCTGTGTTTCTCTCTGTCAAATAAATAAAATCTTTAAAACACACACACACACACACACACACACACACACACACACACACACAGTTAGGGGCACCTGAGTGGCTCAGTGGGTTAAGCCTCTGCCTTCAGCTCAGGTCATGATCTCAGGGTCCTGGGATCAAGTCCTATATCAGGCTCTCTGCTCAGCGGGGAGCCTGCTTCCTCCTCTCTCTCTGCCTGCCTCTCTGCTTACTTATGATCTCTCTCTCTTTCTCTCTGTCAAATAAACAAACAAACAAAAAAACCCCACAAAATTAAAAGTTGTCAAGTCCTATACCCAATGATTTTATCTTCTTTCTACCAATACAAATATGTATTCTGAGACATACTTATAATTTCCCTCTTCTTAGAAACACTGTGTGGAGCTATGTTTTAGAGTGTCATTCTCAAAAAATACTTGTTTGCCAAAATAGTATTTATTTAAAGTATGACCTAGAAAATATGTTGCATTTTATTAAGTGTTGTATCATTCAAGATTTAATTCAAATGCCCTCTCTACCACCATGCCTTCTCTGATTCCCTTTTCCATTCCCAGATGTTTTCTCGGTCTCTCTCCCTCTCTCCCTTCTTTGAACATCCACTGCAACTTATTTTTACATTTTTTAGGTTATCATTGCTAAATTGTGTATTATTATAGTTTGAGCAAATGTCTCATCTTCCATGATATTATGTTTATGTTATGCAAAGAGTATTGCATATTTTCCATTCCCACTTTTGGTATCAGAATGTCTTACACATATCTGTTGCTCAAAATATTTTTTGAGTGATGGAGTTATGCTTTAAATCATTCCTTAAACAAATTCCTAAAAGGAATTGAAGACTTCCCAGGTCATTTATTACCTGTACCAGAAACTGGTGCTTTATTCCTAATTTTAGACTTTACACTGTATTACTTTTATTGTTCTTTAACAGGTTTGAATTTCTTACCCTTGTTTCTCAAAAATAAACTATAAACTCCCTGAGGTCAAGGACAGTCTTTTAATACTTACATACCCCCAGAATTCTTAGCACAGAGGGTGCTAAGCAGAAGTGTTCAATTCGATGGATTAAATGTTGCCAAAGACTCACCTGAGAAGATTTTCAGAACACAGCTAGCAGTCATCTTCTGGCCAAGAGAACCAAATCCCCCCCATTTTGCTTACCATGGCATTGACATTTATGTGATCCCCTTTCCTATTCCGGATGCGAATGCAGGAGATGGGCAAATTCAGTCCTACCCCAGTAGTCAGATTTCTCAGGTCAGCAGCACTGTATTCCCCTCGCAACAGCAAACTGTTATTATCAGAACCAGGTCCTAAAGAGGCCCGATAGAGATAGGTCTGAGAAAGTCTCTCAACTGTAGTGACATCTATTGTGGCTGATGTCATACAAGGATTTGAAGCCATCTTCCTCCCATTACTCACTTCCTCTGAAGAGTGACAGCAGCTTTGAGAACAACAAACTGGGCTCTGGTTCACCTTGATACACACAAAGAAAAGTAAGCACCCCAGAAATAAAAAGGAAATACAGGCCAGAGCAATTGCTAAATACAGGTTCTGAGGAGAAAGGTGGCCTCCAGTTTCCCAGATATCTTCAAAGTCTGGAAGGACTTGAGGGGCAGAGTTGCTCAACAGTATACCCAGTGTGACCGAAGAGGAAAGTGGTGGGTCTCCATGGTCCCGAACCACGACCACCACCCTCTGCTTAACTGCATCAGTGGGAAGAATTAAGCGGGCAGTCCGGAGCTCTCCCATACTGGCTGAAATTCTGAAAAGCCTGGAGTTAGAAGCCTGAGAAATATGGTAGGAAAGCCAAGCATTAGAGCCACTGTCTGCATCCTCTGCTACCACTTTTGTGACCAAGTGTCCACTCCTGGCAGAGCGGGGCACAAGTTCCACTGGAACAGAGCCATTTCTGGGCAGGGGAAACAAGATGACTGGAGCATTGTCGTTCCTATCAATCACAAACAAGTTCACGGTCACTGTTGCACTTCTGGGAGGAATGCCACCATCCCGGGCTTCCACTAGGAAGTGAAACCCCCTGAGCTGCTCAAAGTCAAAGGAAGTTTTGGCAGTGACAGCCCCACTGGGTGATTCTACTGCCACCAAGCTAGAGGCTGTCCGCCTTTCAGAGATAATATCCAACAACTCATAGAAAACAAGGCCGTTCTTCCCCAGGTCGGGATCCTGGGCAAACACACGGCCCAGAGAGGCCCCAGGACCATTGTTTTCAGCCACAAAAAGTTCCTGATGCGGCTGAGCAAAGCTTGGTGAATTGTCATTCACATCAGCAACAGACACAGTCAGTGTCCTGCGGGTGCTCAAGGGGGGTGAGCCACCATCTGAAGCAGTGATCAGGACCTGGTATTCGCTGACCTGCTCCCGGTCCAGGGGCCCATCAGTCAGTAAGCTATAGTAGTTGTCAAAGGAAGCCTTCAGCTTAAAAGGGCCTCCGCTGGACATGCTACAGATGACCTTACCATTGGGACCAAGATCCTCATCCCTGAGACTGAGGAGAGCAATCACTGTGCCAGGGGCAGCGTCCTCAGAAACCGAATTGGAGAGAGTCAGGACGTTGACCTCAGGGGCGTGATCATTCACATCAGTCACTTCCACCAGCAGTTTGACAGTACTAGCTAAACCGAAGGTGCCCTCATCCCTCGCCTCAATGTACGCCTCCAACAGTGTTTCAGGCGGACCTAGCGAAGCAGCTACGCGCACCTCCCCATTTCTAGGGTGCACGTGGAAGTAGTGTCTCAGCGCTGCTCGCGTGCTGTTGCTTAAGGAGTACCGGATTTCCCCATTGGAGCCTTCATCTGGGTCCGAGGCCTGAACTCGTAATAACACAGTCCCGTTGGGTGCAGTCTCTGGTACCGTGGCGCGGTATACTGTGCGCTCAAACACAGGCGCATTGTCGTTTGTGTCCACCACTATGATGGTAACGTGAGCGTCTCCGGAGCGCGCGGGCTGCCCACCGTCCCGGGCGGTGAGCACCAGCTGGTGGGTGGCGCGCTGCTCCCGATCCAGCGCTTGTTCTAATACCAGCTCCGGGTATTCACTGCCGTCCACACGGGATCCCATGGTCAGGCGAAAGTGCTGGCTGGGGCTCAGACTGTAGCTTAGGACCCCGTTGCTTCCCTCGTCCGCATCTTGAGCATTAGGGAGAGTAAAGCGGGCTCCGGGCATCAGGAACTCGGGGATGTGCAGCTGCACGTCGCCGGCAGGGAAGAGAGGCGAGTTGTCGTTGGTGTCCACGACGTGAACTCGCATCGTGTGTAGCTCCAGCGGGTCCTCGAGCACCAGCTCATAGGTCAAGACGCAGACAGATTTGGTCTCGCACAGCCGTTCGCGGTCCGCCGGCTCTAGGACCACCAAGCTACCGCTGGCCGGATCCACCCCAAAGTAGGGCTTAAGGCGGCTGGAAAGGAAGCGAAAGTTCCTCAAGGACAGAGCGGCCGCTGAAAGCCCCAAGTCCGCGGAAACATTGCCTACGGCTACGCCCCGCTCAGTCTCCTCCAACACGGAGTATTCCAGCTGTCTGGCGGCAGAGCCGCAGAAGACCCACAGACATAGAACCACCACCCTCCAGCCCACCATCCTCCCTCTCGGCGTCCTCGCTCCACCAGCGGCGACCCAGGACCATGCTCCGGACTCCCGGAGAGCACGAACCGTCCGAAAGAGCAAGGGCGGGTCGCGCGCCACTGGGGGCTAGAGGTGCGCAGACCGCTGACGTTTCGCCTTCTGAATAGAATGGAGTTGCCCGGAGCTGGCCGGCTGGAAGCTCCGCTCTCGGACTGGAGGTTCGGCCGCCGTCTGGTAAGCGGAGCTGGCTAGTGCGGAGGAGCGCAGCGCCGCCTAGAGGTGCAGAGACGAGGGAAACGGCTCCCGCAAGGTAGGCGCGGTCTCTACTCCCAGCTAGCAGCGATCTCTCTGAAGTCCCCGCAGCCCGCGCGGGGCGGGGCAAGGAAGACACTCCGAGAAACTAACACATCTTCCCTCGAACGGCGTTTCTAAGGACAACGCCCTAAGTCCGGCCTCGGCTTAACCTCCACAACCACCGCCTAAAGACCGCTCGTGACTAGGGCCGAGCTCAGGGGCGCTTCTCTCGCCACGGTGTGACAGCGAAACGTCCAGCACCAGGCTCTGGGACCACCCCCCCCAACCCCTGCAGTGCAGGCACAGAGAGCGGAACTCCCAGAAAAACCGCGGGGCATACGCGGAGAGAGGCGAGATCCCGACCATGAACGACCACGCCTTCGAAGCTTAAGGAAACAAGCGCCCCCAAACTAAGGGCTGAGGAGCATCGCATGCTGGATTCCCAGGCTCTCCGCTGCGGGTTAAAGCCTCTCTTGCAACCTTCTTTTATACCAGGAGCCAAAATTTCAAGAGGCGACCAGCGGAGAGGCAAACTGGGGAATAGACTCCTCCTCAAGCTTTCCCAGGACTCTGACTTTTTGAGGCACCCAAGTGGGAAAGCGTAAGGCTTTCAGTTCGTTTGATTTTTTGTGGGTCAGCGGTTTCTCTTTCCCCAGAAGGCCCTGCTGCAAAGTGCCTCACCAGCGGGCCTTGACGCCCTGGATGAGAGAGGGTAGGAACCAGTCAATACAAGCACCTGAAACTCAGAAAGACTGACACTCATCCCCAGCAAGACGTGCGAAGTGGAATGGGAAGAAACTCACTGAGATACTCTCCAGAGTGTGGCCAGAAAACTAATCTGTAAATTTACTCTCTGTAAATATTTGGAAAATAGCATTGAGACAGGGTAGGAACTGACGCGCTGCCCGTAGGTTCTCCAGCCTCCGCTTTTAGGCGGGTCTCCTGAAGGGAAACCGGGATATTGATCAGTTTTATGAAAAACATCTCCGAGCTATAAGAAATATCTCCGGGGCGCCTGGGTGGCTCAGTTGGTTAAGCCACTGCCTTCAGCTCAGGTCATGATTCCAGAGTCCTAGCATCGAGTCCCACATCGGACTCCCTGCTCAGCAGGGAGACTGCTTCTCCCACTAACCCTACCCCCTCTCGTGCTCACTCACTCTCTCTCTCTTTCAAATAAATTTAAAAAATATTTTTAAAAAGGAATATCTCCAAATTTCGCCTTGCACCCTACAATCTGGGGATTTCCCTGAGGGGAGAGGTGATTTCCCTGAAGGGATGCAGAACTGAAAAAAGAGAGTGCCTTCAAATGACTACTAAATACTAAATTTCTTAAACTTCTTTTAATCCAGTTGCAGGATCCACAGCCCCAGGAACCAAAATTTCAAGAACAAAAGCTGAATACTGGTCAAGAGCTGGAGCTTTCAGCGCAATGTTCTTTTTTTCTTTCTCTTTCTTTCTGATTTTACCTATTTATTTGTCAGAGAGAGAGAAAAAGAGCAGCAGGCAGAGGGAGAAGCAGGCTCCCTGCCCAGCAAGGAGCCTGATGTGGGAATTGGTTCTAAGACCCAGGGATCATGACCTGAGGGGAAGGCAGATGCTTAACTGACTGAGCCACCCAGCCTTCCCAGGGCAATGTATTTTCTGGTCAGAAAACTGCCTAGAATTGTTAATTGTTGAAGTTGAAGCTAGATACAAGGGAGCTAATTACACAATTGTCTTTAATGTATGTTTGAATACTGTTATGATACTTTCTTAAATTGCTGATTAAAATGAGGGGTGGGAGAAGCAGGCTATTCCAGCATTCTGGTTTTAAGACTGAAAGTGGAATTGGTAAATTCATTATGCCATTAAGAACCAATCACCTCCTTGGGAACAATACAAACTGAAACTCTTATCTCTTCAGGAAACAGGGTAAGCAGCAACATAAGGCAATTTAAGTAGTAAATGCCCTAGACTAATTTGTCTTTCTGAGTTAAGGAACCAAGAAAATAATTGACGCCAAGTCTTGGATAAAACTAAAGCAGAAAACATGTCATCCCCATTGAAGTGTTAGGTAGAGTCGTAAGTATAGCCATCATGGGGAATGCTCATTAGGATGTGAAATAACCCATAAAATTAAATTTATTCACCAAATTTCAGAATCAAAACTCATTATCTACTTCAGTGCCAGAGATTAGGATTTGCATTTCCTCATTTTCATTTAATACTGCCAGCTAAGCTAACATCTTTGGGGTACAAGGTTGTACTTTTCACTTTTCCATTAGCAGAAGATGAAATTCATCTGGAGAGAGGCACTCAACTTTTGGAAGCCCCCTGATTTTAAGACCTGCAATCAAGTTTCGAGTTGTACTGGGTTTGGGATTTCTTAGCTCTGTCTGAGAAGACAGTATGTGTGGGTGTGCTTTAGTAAGTGGGGAAAAGGAAAAACTCATACTGAGAATCAACATGGAAAATCTCGACAAAAACTCCTCCCCCTTCACATACCTCTCAGACTTCTGGCTTCCCCCCTTTTCCCATTTCTCTGTCTAAACTGCCACTGATGATTATTTTCAAAGAATTTAATTTCTGTCAAGAATAAGTGAATAGCACTCACCTAGTGGAGTTTGTTCCATCATCTACCTCCCTATCTGTAGGCATAACTGGGATTTCTGGGAAAGCAATATTTAAGAGATATTTGGGATATTTAGATATCCCAAAGATGAGAAAATCTCAGGAGTTCTTCCCTTTCCACAAGATACTAGGTGAACATTAAATCACAAATCAATAAAACTTCTCTTTAGCAGAACCTAGTATTTCATTTTGTCATCTTATGCCATTTACCTTAGTTTCCCCTAATTCAGGCATTTTCAAGCTTTACTTAGGTACAAGTACAACTTTAAGTAAACTCAATACAAAAACAGTCTTGATTTCTGCTTGGGTTCTACTGCCAAGACATATTATTATAAAGCTCTCCCAACCAAACTTAGCCTTAAATTATAAATTCAAAAGATTTCTAGCCATAATGCATAAGCTCCTACCAGAGATCTTACAGCCAAATGAGAAAATAGTAAGTCTAACATATACTACAAAAGTGATGAGGGATAGAAGCAGAAAAATGCTCACACTTAGACTGACCACTAGCCTGCATCATATTAATAAGTATCAAATACATCCTTAACGGGTCTCATGACTGCCTGTATATCTCACTGATAGTTAATATTGAACTGAATGATAAGCACCAGAGAAATCTTGCAAAAGTAGTTTTATGAGTAGAAATTCAAAGAAACATTTATGATCTAATACTCCTTGCATGCCCCCTCTGGGCACTAAGCATATATCCACCAGTTTCATACAGCAAAAAGTGTAGCTCATGGGTCCTGTCACGCACTACTTAAATAAATTACTAAATTGCACCATATTGTGTCTAAAGAATTTCTTGGCCATTGTGCTTGATGACCCACAGCAAAAGGATATTGCTCTTAAAATTAAGATTTTATTTATTTTAAGATCTATCTATATATCTATCTATCATTTATCAGGGAGAGAGCACAAGCAGGAGGAGAGGCAGGTAGAGGGAGAAGCAGGCTCCTTGCTAAGCAAGGACCCAATGCAGAACTTGATCCCAGGATCCCGGGATTTATGACCTGAGCTGAAGGCAGCTGCTTAATCTGCAGAACCACCCAGGTGTCCCCAAAATTAAGACTTTAAACCAGATTTTCCTTTTTAAAAAGGTTTTACTTATTTGACAGAGAGAGATAGAACACAAAGGGGAGAGCTGCAGACGGAGAGGGAGAAGCAGGCTCCCTACTGAGCAGGGAGCCTTATGCGCGGCTCAATTCCAGGACCCTGGAATCATGACCTGAGCTGCAGGCAGAGGCTTAACCACCTGGCCACCCAAGCGTCCTTAAACCAGATTTTCTTAGTGCTTAACATTACTCCTTGGGAATATATTACATACTTAAACTAAACTTAAAGACAGTATATCAGCATCACATTAAGCAAATTTCCATCCTGTAAAGGCTGATAAAGTGTCCAAATCAAGTCTTTTTTTTCTCCAAATCAATTCTTGGGGGGGGGTAGGGATCTATATCACCCAAATTTTGTTTCTTAAGTATCTAGTATGCTCTGGGCACACAAATTAAGCAGCTAAAGCACTCTCAATATACAACATCCTATATCATTTTTTTTACTTGCATCCTTTACCAACAACATATTGCTACAAAATTTTTTTCTCAAATTTCTAATCCCAAGTAACTAGTTTTTCTCCCTGACATAGTATCATATAAAGTATCTCAAACCTTTCTTTGTGAATCTTTACTCTGACTCTATATTGTCCTTACTCACTACTTTTTATAATTATGCACCAATTTTCCAAAAATTATCTTTTTCTCCAAATCTTTTTCTATTTCATCTTCAAAGTGTAGCCCTGAGAACTTAAAGTCATACTCCAGATTGGTCACATCTGATGCAGAGAGAAGAGATCTTTTTCTCCTTTATAAGAGATGTTTCCTCCTTAATAAGGAGAACATACATTAAGACATGTATAAGGTGAGAGGGTATAGTCCTAGCAAGAATAGAAGAAGGAGGGGTGCCTGGATGGGTCAGTCATTGAGCATCTGCCTTCTGCCTTCGGCTCAGGTCATGATCCTGGAGACCTTGGATCAAGCCCCACATCGGGTTTCCTGCTCAGCGAGAAGCCTGCTTCTCCCTCTCTTATTCCCCCTGCTAGTGTTCCCTCTCTAGTTGTGTTTCTTTCTGTCAAATAAATAAAATCTTTTTTTTTTAAAGAATAGAAGAGGGAAAAGGGGGAGGAGGAAAACAGCTTTTTCATGCAGTCCCTTCAGTTTCCCTGTCTAGATCTATGCTTACACAGGCCTTAGTGTACGTCCTCCTTGTAATAGTCAAGGAGTTAATTATTTCTTCAGAGTCTTCCAGCACAACAGATAACATCCAAGGAGTGACCAAGCAAGGTCATCATGAATGTTTTCCAAGACCACTGACTCCAGAGCGTCAGTGACTTATGGAGGATGTCTAAGAACTCATGCTTGTTTTGAGCAATTCTTGAAATGGCTGAGGGGTCACATACACCAGAACGCGGTCTTCAATCCAAACCCCAAATGTCAAGCAAAAATGAGACTCTCTCTCCATTTCGTTCTGAGTCTCCCAGACTTTGAATCTGCTTTCTCCATGTATCTTCAATAAGCTCTGCTCTCACTTTGTCTGGGCTCATGTTCAATTTCCATCCTGGGTAAAGCCAGGGACCCTGCTGGCTGGTCCTGTGGGGCCCCCTCTGCATCCTTGGTCCTGGCCAGCCTGCATCACTTTCATTCTAAATATTACAAATCAAGGAATAGAGTCTAAAATTGCATCTAGCTCTTTAAAACATACATCATATACTTTTTTCATGATGGATTGAAAACTAAAATTCACACCTATTTTTTCTAGATACTCTTAAGCCACAGATCAAAAAGTCCTAGACGTTTGTATTTTTTTCTTTTTACTCCAATATGCTGAATATCATTGGGTTTAAAACTAACCTATCACATGTATACAATGAAATACTACACCTCCATCAGAAAGGATGAATATCCGGGGCGCCTGGGTGGCTCAGTTCGTTGAGTGACTGCCTTCGGCTCAGGTCATGATCCCGGAGACCAGGGATCAAGTCCCACATCGGGCTCCCTGCTCGGGAGGAAGCCTGCTTCTCCCTCTCTCACTCCCCCTGCTTGTGTTCCCTCTCTGGCTGTGTTTCTCTCTGTCAAATAAATAAAATCTTTAAAAAAAAAAAAGAAAGGATGAATATCCAACTTTTGTAGCAACATGGACTGGATTGGAAGAGATTATGCTGAGTGAAATAAGCCTAGTAGAAAAAGTCAAGTATCACATGGTTTCACTTACTTGTGGTGCATAAGGGGTAATAGAGAAGACAGTAGGAGAAGGAAAGTAAATGGGAAGTAGAGTAATTCAGGGAGAGAAACGAAACAGAGAGACTTTGGACACAAACAAACTGAGGGACTTGAAGGGAGGGGGTGAGGGGTGGGAGAGCCTGGTGGTGGGTACTGAGGGCACCTATTGCATGGAGCACTGGGTGTGGGGCATGGGCAATGAATCTTGGAACACTGAAAAAATAAAATAAATTTAAAATAAAAAAAATAAAACTAACCTATCTAGTTCAATCACATAACACATTTTATCTACATCCAAATATTGTATTGCTACATATTTGGCAAGCAGTCACACTAGATATTTCTCTGAGTTGCAGATGAAAATTTTCATAAAGTGTAGCTGAAAGGGAAGGCCTGCAAGCATTACCAACCAACCCACCTGATATCAGTTTATTAGATGGTGCTTAACCTGAAATAAAAATCTGACAAAGACTCTTATCAACATTCTCTAAAAATACTCTACACAAATATCACATTATAGTTTCAAAACATGCTAAACAAAATGTTACTAGAGCATCATTATAATAGATGCTTAAAAACAATTTGATAAAAATTTGACAGCTGTCACAAGACAATGACCATCTTCATTTCACTTTTTTTTTAAGATTTTACTTATTTGTCAAAGAGAGAGAGCACAAGCAGGGGGAGCACCAAGCAGAGGGAGAAGCAAACTCCTTGCTGAGCTGGGAGCCCAGTGCAGGACACAGGGATCATGACCTAAGCTGAAGGCAGACAACTGACTGAGCCACCCAAGTATCCCCCACCTTCATTTTAAACAGTAAAACACCAGAATAATTTCCATGAAAAATTATGAGCATAACATGACACTTCATGTCATAGTTATTACTCAATACTGACTTGTATATGTTAGTCAACACAAGATAAAGAAATGTGTGTGTGTTAGAAAGGAAAATAACATATATTCTTAGTGATAAATTTATAGGTAATATAATTTTATACTCATAAAACCCCAGGAAATAAAGAAAAAATAATTAGAACTAAAAAGAGTTCAGTGACATGATTAATTTTCATTTTTGATGAAACTCTATAAAGTACCTGAACTTCAAGCATAATATATATGGAGAGAAGTTACCAAGGATCATGAAAATTGGACCAAGATGTGAGAAAATGCTAACAGTGAATTCCTGCCACTGGAGACTTGGGAAGAGCTGGTAGACTGGAGTTTTCCAGAGTAGTGGTTCACACTGAAAAGCAAAACAAATGATTCCTTGTTTGCAACTACAGGGATGCATAATTTGCCATCCCAAAATGTGTCTGTTTGTCTGGCATATTATTTTAGGCTGGTTATTTTTTCCCAAGTTTTCATTTAAGTCCCAGTTGATTAACACATAGTGCAATATTAGTTGCAGGTGTACAATTAAATGCTTCAAAGTTATATATGACAACTGGTGCTCCTCATAGGCTGGTTAATTTTTTTTAAGATTTTATTTATTTATTTGACAGAGAGAAACACAGCTAGAGAGGGAACACAAGCAGGGGGAGCGAGAGAGGGAGAAGCAGGCTTCCCTCCGAGCAGGGAGCCTGATGTGAAGCTTAATCCAGGGACTCTGGGATCATGACCTGAGCCAAAGGCAGAACGCTTAACCAACTGAGCCTCCCAGGGGCCTCTAGGCTGGTTATCTTTAAGAAACAGAAGACTCAAGAAGTTTTTTTTCCTCATCTCCCCTCTAACTGCCTAAAAGAATTTACAGGACCTGTTCCAGGAAAGGACTTATCACCATAGATAATTGCAGCAAAATATGATCTGGTAGACAGGATAGAAGCTAGCAAGGCCTGTTTGATCAAAGTCCTCCCAATGTCATTTTTTTTTGGATGGCCCAGCACACATATGTTTACCAAACATTTACTCTGTCCATTCTTCCTATGAATTGCCTTCTCACCCTTTGAAGTCTTAGACCCTACCCCTTTCTCTTTAGTTCAGAAAGTCATATATGTACTTCATTTTGTCAACTGTCTTTGGAATCTCTAATGTTTATGTGGATTCCCTGTAGGTATTTAATTAAATTTTATTTCTTCCTGTTAATCTGTCTCATGTTAATTTAATTCTTAAACCAGCCAAAAGAACCCTGAAGGGTAAAGGAAAATTTTTCCTCCCCAGATCAAAACAAAAAGATCTAGGTACATAGGCTGAATGGGGCAGGATTCTCCTATAATCCTATTTGTCAGCACAAAATACAAGAGAAAGCAGGACTAAATGTGACAGAGACCAGAAGCACTATTGTTTCAAGAGTGAAGCTAAGGATGTATGTAGTAAGGTGAAGAGAAAATTCTGGATAACAAATTGCTCTGCAACTGCCAATTCTCAACAGTTGGAGATATCTAAAAGCTAAGGAACACACAAACCACTCTACCAAATGGTAATAAGGATACCTTCATGTTAGTCCAGAGCACTGCTGGCCCATCCATTTACATTTTCCACCTGAAGATAGCTAGTCATTTTGAACTCCTTTCAAAAATGAGTAGTCAACAAAAATAAGCTAAATAGGATCTCCATAAATACTACAAGAAAGATTCGAAAATAAACATATACATCTCTCTCACTGCCAGAGTCACAAGGGGATCTTTCTTAAATGTTCACTGTGAGAACTTGGTGGAATTCCTTATTGTAAGGACCTATTTAGAAGTTCAAGCCACCTTGCTATTTACTCAAAGAAACAGCTCCAGGAGGCATGGGTAAATGGCCCCTGGAAAACAAAGGCGAGCCAGGTTGGGGGAGATGCTCATTCAGTTAACCCCCTCAAACCTCCCATCCCGGGAGGTGTAGAGATGCGAACTAAGAATGGGCAGCCAATTAACTGATTAGGTGTACCTGGTCCTAAGTACCTGGTCCTAAGTACCAGGTACACCTAATCAGTTAATCCCCTTAACCTCCTGAACCCTGACCAATGGAGATCCCCTGATAAGCTACTCTTTGTTGTAAAAGGGATTATGGGGCGCCTGGGTGGCTCAGTGGGTTAAAGCCTCTGCCTTCAGCTCAGGTCATCTCAGGGTCATGGGATCGAGGCCCGAGGTCATCTCAGGGTCATGGGATCAAGGCCCACATCGGGCTCTCTGCTCAGCGGGGACCCTGCTTCTTCCTCTCTCTGCCTGCCTCTCTGCCTACTTGTGATCTTTCTCTCTGTCGAATAAATAATTAAATCTTAAAAAAAAAAAAGGGATTATGACCTTAACAGTCTGGATGTATTCATCATCACAGTAGAGTGAAAGAACTAACTTTAGGTAGCTGCATGATTACAATCAGTTTGTGACTGCCCTATAAAAGCTAGCTTGTAAGAATGGGTGGGACCGCTCTCTCTCCAGAAGCAACTCTGACGGGTCAGAAAAATTCTGATGTTTGGCGCAAAATAAAGCTTTGCTTGACCTTCACTTTTGTATCAGCCTCGTTCCTTTAACAACAGACCCGTCATTTATTACAGCCCTAAGTTCACTCTTGGGCAGAATTATTGGACTAGATATTAAAATAACAAGCTCCAACTATATGTCATCTGAAGAAGGCACTTTTAGGCTCAAAGATACAAAGAAATTGAAAGTGAAGGATGGAAAAACATTTATTATGAAAATTGTAACCACAGAGAACTGCAATGGCTATACTAATATCAGACAAAAATATTACTGGAAATAAATAGGGACATTTTGTAATGATAAGAATTGATTAGAAAGTATAACAATTATAAGCATATAGACAGTTATCAACAGAGCCTTCAAATACATAAAGCAAAAGCTAACAAAAATGAAAGAAGAAATAGACAATTCAATACTAAAAGTTGGATATTTTAAAATCTTACTTCTGGCAATGAGTAACAACTAGGCACATGATCAGTAAGGAGATGGAAGGCTTTAAAAACACCGTAAACCACCTAGACCTAAAAGACATTTACAGAATACTCACCCACTGACAGCACAATCCTTCTCAACTGGACACAGAACATTCTCCGTAACAGACCACATGCTAAATGTCAAGCAAATTACTGTGTACCAGTTATCAACTCCAAGGGAGGACTCTAAGTACTTTTGCCCATTGCATCTTGGCATCAGAGTTGCCAAGAAGAACACAATACAGTCGAGCAGGATGGAACAACATTGTACATAGAGAAAAGACAGAGCAAGACCAGCTTCAATATTGGGCATGAGTACTGCATGGCCAGTGGGTTTCCCCTAGAGGCCATTGCAGGGCAATATGCCAGTGTGCACTCCTCTTGTACCATAGAAAGACCTTTTCCCCTCTTCACAGAGGACAGAACAATGGGGTTGGTCAGGTGCCACATGATTCACATGCTCCAAGCAGAAACAAAAGAGCTTCAGTGAGTCTGAAAGAGGGAAAGATATTCCCACACAAGATGATAAGTCTAGCACAGCCTGTGTAGACTCCATTTCTTGGTAAGGAAGTGTCCCAAGTCCAAGGCTTATTCTTAAGTAACTGAGTGAAAGTTGAAAGACTGCACATGAGAGTGCCCTTCCCAACACTTCCATAAAATAAACTTCAGTAAGCTTAAAGGGACTGATACCATACAAAATGTGTTCTCTGACCATAATGGAATAAATTGGAAATCAATAACAAAATGAAATTTGGGGAAATCACAAATATGAGGAAATTAAATCACATATGCTAAAATAACCAATGGTTATTTTTGACAATGGGTCAAAGAAGAACAAGGAAAATTAGGAAACACTCTGAGATAAATGAAAGGAGAGACACAATATATGAAAACTTATGGAATGCAAGTAAAGCAGTGCTCAGAGGAAAATGTATAGCTGTAGTGTTGACCCTGAAAAGGAAGAAATAGAAGAGATACCTCAAATCAATTACCTCATCTTCTACTTTAAGATACTAGAGAAGTGAAAGCAACCAAATCTAAAGCAAAGAGAAGGAGGGAAATAATTAGGATTAAAGCAGAAATAAATGAAATCAAGAGAGGAAAAACTATAGAGAAAGATGACAAAGGCTTAAGTTGGTTCTTTGACAAGATCAACACAATTGACAAAACCTTTACCTAGACTGACCAAGAGAAAAAGCTAGAAAATGATAGTTACTAAAACCAGAAATGAAAGGAGACATTACAACAAACCTTAAATAAATAAAGATAAGAGAATACTATGAAGAGCTGTGTACCAATAAATGAGGAGTTTAGATGAAACAAATTCCTAGAATACACAAACACCAAAATTGGGTAAAAAAAAAAAAGTAGAAAATCTGAGTGGACATACAAAAGTAAAAAGACTGAATTAGTAACATCAGAACAACACAGAAAAAAAGAACCAGAAGGCATCATGAATGAATTCTACCAAACATTTTAATAAATGTTAATAGCAGTTCTTTACAAACTCTTCCAAAGAATAGGAGCAAAGGGCACCTGGATTGCGGGGAGCCCCCTGGGTCTCACAAGCTGATGGAGTCACCAGTCACCGTGGGGAAGATGGCAGTCTGAGCAAGGCTCCTGCCTCACGGGAAGACTCACTGACTTCCATAAATCTCAGTGAGAAGGTAGCAGTAGAGCACAGCTCCTGCCACCGGAAGATAACCCCACTAGGCCTGGCATGGTCACATCGGGGAAAGGGCGGTCTGAGCCTCGCTCCTGCCGATGGTGTGGAACTGGCATCTCCTCTCTCTACTAATTGGTCTTTATCCTAAAAGCAAAGCACACTACTCTTAACAGGGCCTCAGGACGCTCTAAACCAAACCAAGACTCCCTTACAGTCCTTAAGAGTGTACTTTTTGTACTTTCCTTTTAAATTTCCTGCAGCTCTGTGGAGGAGATTGTCGAAGCTCTTGAATGGTTAAATAAAGGGCTTAATATAAGAAATAAAATTGTATGAACAAGAACATTGCCATGCACACAAAAGATCCATAAATAAAGACTTCCACATCCAGTCATAGAAAAGAGGGTTGAGCAAGTGCTTTTACCTTGCAAAATAAGTTATCTTTCTCTTTGATGTCAGACAGACTAACTCCTGGCCATTAAATTAATAATGTAGCTTAAACTTTATATATAACTCATCTAAGCTTTTTAATTGCTTTCTTTTCTGTAAGACCTGCTTAAAAAACACCATATGATTAGTCTACCCTTTATCGTCTAGGAACCAGATGTAGGAAATCATAAATAACCCTACTAATCAACATGTCCCCATTTTAGTTGAGAGTTTTAACATAAATTGTAGACACCTAAGAAATCATAAATAACCTTACTAATTACCATGTCCTGGTTGAGGGTGTTAGCGTAACTTGTAGATATGAACACCTGCAAAAACATGTTTCACTGATCAAAGCACTATGTTTCATCAAAGCACTATGTTTCAGTGATTAAGATACTGTGTAGTCAAAACTCATTTCCTGTAAAAGATTTTTCCTTTATGAGACTCTTTAACTTGTTGCCTATAAATAAAGACACTGAAAGCCGGCAAGTCAGAGATGCCTGACAGGTAACTGAAAAGAATCTTCGGGGCTCTCTCATTCGCCGACACTGTCCTTCCTTCAGGGACTCCTCATTCAGCTGGAGCATCCTCCAGTACTGGACGGTCCAGTTGGTTAAGTGCCTGACTCTTGGTTTTGGTTCAGGTCATGATACCAGGGTCCTGAGATCGAGTCCTACATAGAGCTCAGTGCTCAGCATGAAGTCTGCTTGTCCTTCACCCTCTGCTCCTCATCTCCCCGGTTTTCTCATAAATAAACAAATAACATCTTTTCTTTAAAAAGAAAAAAAAATAAGAGCAAATACTTCCTGGCTCATTTTGAGGGTAATATTACCCTGAAATCCAAAACCAAAGACATCACCAGAGAAGAAAACTAGACCCCTATCTTTTACGAACATAAACACAAAAATACTCAATGGAATACCAGAAAACCAAATTCAGCAATATATAAAAAGAATTATATACCATTACCAAGTAAGAGTTATCCCAGAAATGCAAAGTTGGTTTAACATCTGAAAATCAATAAATGTGATGTATATTAGATTGCTCAGGTTGCCATGACAAAATATCACAGACTGAGTGACTTAAACAACAGAAATGAGTTATCACTATTGATGTTAATCCTGATAACCTGGCTAAGGTACTGTTTCTCAGGTATCTCTCACCGCCTCCTTTCCATATTTCACTTTTTAAAGGATTTTATTTATTTATTTATTTGACAGAGAAACACAGTTAGAGAGAGAACACAAGCAGGGGGAGTGATAGAGGAGGGAGCCCGATGTGGGGCTTGATCCCAGGACCCTGAGATCATGACCTGAGCTGAAGGCAGACACTTAATGACTGAGCCACCCAGGTGCCTCTAATTCAATTACTTCTTAAAAAATATCTCCAGGGGTACCTGGGTGGCTCAGTTGGTTAAGCGACTGTTTTTGGCTCAGGTCATGATCCTGGAGACCTGGGATCAAGTCCCACATCAGGTTTCCCACTCGGCAGGGAGCCTGCTTCTCCCTCTCTCAGTCCCTCTGCTTGTGTTCCCTCTCTTGCTGTGTTTCTCTCTGTCAAACAAATAAATAAAATCTTTTTAAAAAATCTCCAAATACCATTCCAAATACATTCTGAGGTACTTGGGTTCAGACAACAACATATGAATTTTGGAGGGACACAATTCAGCCCATAGTGATGTATCAATTGATTAAAACACAAAAACCGCATGATGATCTAAGTACATGCAGAAAAATTATTTGACAAAATCTATCACCACTTTATAATAAAATCAACCATCAAACTAGGAAGAGAAGGGAATTTCCTCATCCTGATAAGGGCATTCATGAAATAAAGAGTGGAAAACACAAGAGGAAGACAATGAAGCCAAAAGTTGGTTCTTTGAAAAGATCAACAAAACTGACAAAACTTTAGCTATAGTGACCAAGAGAAAAAGCCACAGGACTAAGATTACTAAAACCAGAAATGAAAGAGGGGTCATTTTCAAGGACCCACTGAAAGATAATATTACAATTACAGGAGAAAAGCCGTGTGTTTTGCCCCCAGGTCAGCAACAAGTTAGGAATGTTTTCTCTAACCACTTCTACTCAACACTGCACTAGAGGTCTAGCCCAATTAGGCAAGAATACAGAATCAAAGACTTTCAGATGGGATGGAAAAGGAAGATTAAAACTCTCCCTTTACAGATGACATGTCCTTGTATACTGAATATCCTAAAGAATAAACTAAAAACTACAAAACAAATAAATGACATCAGCAAGATTACAGGATAAAAGATTAATATAATATAAAACCCATCAATTATATTTTATACACTAACTATTGTAAAAATGAACCAACAAAAAACAAAATGAGAAAACAATTCCATTTATAATAGCATCAGAAATTAAAAATATTAAGGAATAAATTTAACAAAAGAAATATGTATACTCTGAAAACTACCAAACATTGTTGAAAGGAATTAAAGAAGAGGCACCTGGGAGTCTCAGTTGGTTAAGCAACTGCCTTCAGCTTAGGTCATGATCCCAGTGTCCTGGGATCCAACCCATTTGGGCTCCCTACTCTGTGGAGAGTGGGCTTCTCCCTACCTCTCTGCCCCTCCCCCAACTCCTGTGCCTGTACCCTCTCGCTCTCTTTCTTTCTCTCTTTCTCTCCTTCTTTCAAATAAATAAAATCCTTTTTAAAAAAGAAAGGAGGGGATCCTGGGTGGCTTAGTCAGTTGAGTGTCTGTCTTCGGCTCCGGTCATGATCCCAGGGTTCTGGGATCAAGCCCCATGTCAGGCTCCCTGCTTAGCAGGTGTCTGTTTCTCCCTCTCCCTCTGCTGCTCCTCCTGCTTATTCATTATCTCTCTCTCTGTCAAATACACAAATAAAATCTTTAAAATTAATTAATTAATTGAAAAAGAAGGGAATTAAATATCTAAATGGGAAAAATCCCATGTTCATGGATCAGAAGACTTTATACTGTTAGAATGGAAATACTGCCCAAACAGATTTACAACATATTCCCCACCAAAAGTAAGCTGGTTTCCTTGTAGAAACTGACAAGTTGATCCTAAAATTTATATGAAAATGCAGGTCACCCAAAACAGCCAAGAAAATCTTGAAAAAAAGAACAAAGCTGGAGAACTAATAGTCTCTAAAACTTGCCTCAGAAGTATAATAACAAAGAGAGTATGGTACTAGGATAAGGACAGACATATAAATCAGTGGACTGGGAATGGGAATCCAGAAATGACCTCCCACATCATTGACCAACTGATTTTCTTTTCTTTTTTCTTTTTAAAGAGTTCATTTTTAAGTAATTTCTTTTTTTTTAAGATTTTATTTATTTGACAGAGAGAAACACAGTCAGAGAGGGAACACAAGCAGGGGGAGTGAGAGAGGGAGAAGCAGGCTTCCCGCCGAGCAGGGAGCCCGATATGGGACTCGATCCCAGGTCTCCGGGATCATGACCTGAGCCGAAGGCAGTCGCTTAACCAACTGAGCCACCCAGGCGCCCCTTAAGTAATTTCTATTACTATTTCTATTCTATTAATTTCTATTCTAACATGGGACTTGAACTTACAACCTGGTGATCAAGAATGTCATGCCTTACTGAGAGGCAGACATCCCTTGATCAATTGATTTTCAACAATGGTTCCCCAACATTTCAACAGGGAAAGAACAGCTCTTTTCAACAAATGGTGGCAGGATAACTGGATATCCACTTGCAAAAGTATGAAGTTGGACCACTACCTCACACTATCTACAAAAATTAACTCAAAATGTATCAAATGGCATCAAAATGATGCTAGCAAAATAGAATAGAAATTCCACCTCTCGGTATCCCCACAAAATACAGTTAACAATATACGGACCAAGATTCCTTTATAAAGATTCCAGAATCCAGTTACAAAGGTGGAGTAGCCCAGGTAGATACAAGGCTGAAATAATTATGCTGAAATAAGCACAGAGAATAATTTTACTTTGCTCACATCAGCCCTGTACCACGTTGGCCCACCTCAGCACCAAGAAAGAACACCCTGGCTTGCTACTTCACCTTTAAGAGGAAAGAGGAGAGCATAGCATGTGTCCACTGCATTAGCTTCTCAGAAGGCTGCCTAAAGGACTAGTTTCTATAGTGCCTCAATCAGATAACTGCTGAACTGGCATAGTTTGGAACCATAAAGGCTATGGAGAACAACAACAAAAAAAAAATACCAAAGGGACAGCTTGCTCATTCCAGAAGGAGGGAGAAAAAATGAGGATGTATTCAGACTTTGGGATTTTTGAAAAGCTGCCTAAGTATCTGTTTTATCTGACTTGGGGTGCTGACAGGAAACCAGCAAACTCTGGATGCCTAGTGACCCCTGAGAATAACGGAGAACAATTTATTGTTACAGGACCAGAAAACTAAAATGCTGCAGATAGACACTAGAGGGAGCAACAAAGATCATTTTAAATTACTTAGTCCCCCGCCCCCCACCAAAATTACCCAGTCAAAATGAGCCCTATAGGAAAGAAACTGGGGGTTGCTGGAGGGGAGGGGATGGGGGATAGGGTAACTGGGTGATGGGCATTAAGGAGGACACGTGATGTAATGAGCACTGGGTGTTATATGCAACTGATGAATCACTAAATTCTATTTCTGTAACAATTAATACACTGTATGTTAACTAAATTGAATTTAAATTAAAAAAATTTTTAAAGGCGCAAAAAGAAAAAAATGAAAAGAAATGAAGAAATCCTCTGGGATGTACAGGATTTATTGGACACCTTAATTTTTTAACTTCTTTTAAAAAAGATTTTATTTATTTGACAGAGAGAAACACAGCCAGAGAGGAAACACAAGCAGGGGGAGTGAGAGAGGAGAAGCAGGCTTCCCGCCGAGCAGGGACTGATGTGAGACTCGATCTGGGGTCTCCAGGATCATGGCCTGAGCCGAAGGCAGTAGCCTAACCAACTGAGCCACCCAGGTGCCCCAATTTTTTAACTTTTAAAAATATTTTATTTATTTGACAGAGAGAGCACAAGCATGGAGAATGGGAAAGGGAGAAGCAGAGTCTCTGCTAAGCAGGGAGCCTGAAGTGGGGCTCCATCCCAGGACCCTGGGATCATGACCTGAGCCAAAGACAGATGGTTAAATGAGCCACCCAGGTGCCCCGGGGACACCTTTAAAAGAACCATCACTGGAATCTCAGAAGAAGAGAGAAATGGGTAGGAAGCTTATTTAAGGAAATAAGGAGACAGAACTTCTCAGACATGGGGAAAGATTTGGAAATTCAAGTTCATGAAGCTAAAAGGTCACCCCAAAATGTCAATCCAAAACAATCTTCCCTAAGACAAATTATAATAAAACTATATAAAATCAAAGACAAAGAGAGAATTTTAAGAGCAACAAGAGAGAACAGTTTTTCTCTTATAAGTGAACCCCCCCTCATTAGGATATCACCAGAAACACTGCAGGCCAGGAGAGAATGGGGTAATGTAATTCAAAGTGTTGAAATAAAAATAAACCATCAACCAAGAATACTTCATTCAGCAAAGTTATTCTTCAGAAATGAAGGTGAGATTAAGACTTTCCCAAATAGGGGCCCCTGGGTGGCTCAGTTGGTTAAGCGACTGCCTTTGGCTCAGGTCATGATCCCGGAGACCCGGGTTCGAGCCCCACATCGGGCTCCCTGCTCAGCAGGAGGCCTGTTTCTCCCTCTCTCACTCTCCCTGTTTGTGTTCCCTCTCTCGCTGTGTTTCTCTCTGTCAAATAAATAAAATCTTAAAAAAAAAGACTTTCCCAAATAAACAAAAACTTAGGGAGTTTATCACCATTAGACCTGCCTTACAAGAAATGCTGAAAGGAGTTCTTCAAGCTGAAATGAAAGGATGATAACTAGTAACATGAAAACATATGAAAACATACCATATGGCTGGTTAAAGTAGGTATAAAGTCAAATTAACAATACCCAATATTGTGGGGCACCTGGGTGGTTCAGTCATTAAGCATCTGTCTTCAGCTCATGTCATGATCCCGGAGTCCTGGGATTGAGCCCCACAGCAGGCTCACTGCTTGGCAGGAAGCCTGCTTCTCCTTCTCCCCATTTCCCTGCTTGTGTTCCCTCTCTAGATGTGTTTCTCTCTGTCAAATAAATAAATAAAATCTTTGGGGAAAAAAAACCCAATACCCAATATTGTAATATAGTGGTGTGATAATCACTATACTCTAAGGGTTAAAGAATAAAAATATTAAAAATACAAATAGTTAGGGGCGCCTGGGTGGCTTAGTGGTTAAGCCTTGCCATCAGCTCAGGTCATGATCCTGGAGTCCCGGGATCGAGCCCCACATCAGACTGCCTGTTCAGCGAGAAGCCTGCTTCTCCCTTTCTCACTCCCACTGCTTGTGTTCCCTCTTTGGCTGTGTTTCTCTCTGTCAAATAAATAAAATCTAAAAATAAATAAATAAATAAGATTAAAAAATTTAAAATGCAAATAGTTATAATTTTGTTAATGAATATACTCTATAAAAAGACATAAATTGTGACAACAGAAACACAAAATGGGGAGGAGTAAAAGAGTAGAGTTTTACATGTGATCAAAGCCAACTTATTGGGGCGCCTGGGTGGCAGTTGGTTAAGCATCTGCCTTCAGCTCAGGTCATTAACTCAGGGTCCTGGGATCCAGCCCCATATCGGGCTCCCTGTTCAGGAAGAAATCTGCTTCTCCCTCTTCTGCCCCTTACCCCGCTTATGTTTTCTTGCTCTCTCAAATAAATAAATAAATAACATCTTTATTTAAAAAAAGCCAAATTGTTGTCAGCTTAAAATAGACTTATGTCTATAAGATGCTTCAGTTAAGCTACAGGTAACCATAAAAAAAACTATAGTAAATACACACAAGATACACACACAAGAAAAGGAAATCAAAGATACACACAAGATAAAGAAAAGGAAATCAATACACAAAGGAAGATAGCAATGGAGGGGGAAAAAAAGGAACAGAGATACTATGAAACAGCTAGAAGACAATTAACAAGATGGAGAGAGTCTGTCCTTACCTAACATAATTTTAAATGAAAATGGATTAAAGTCTCCAAAGGCACAGAGCGACTGAATGGATTAAAAACAAGATGCAGGGTGCCTGGGTGGCTCAGAGGGTTAAGCCTCTGCCTTTGGCTCAGGTCATGATCTCAGGGTCCTGGGATCAAGTCCCTGATCTGCTCAGGCTATCTGCTCAGCAGAGAGCCTGCTTCCCTCTCTTTCTCTGCCTGTCTCTCTGCCCATTTGTGATCTTTTTCTCTGTCAAATAAATAAATAAAATCTCTAAAAAGATAAATAAAAATAAGATGCGACTATATGCCGCCTCCAACAGGTTCAAGGACATACATAGTTTTAAAAGGAAGAGAAGGAAAAAGATATTCCATGCAAATGGAAATAAAAAGAGAGAGCAGGTGTAGCTTTACTTGTATCGGATAAAACTGACTCTAAGTAAAAAACTGTAACAGGAGACAAAGAAGGTAATTATATGGTGAGAAAGGAGTCAATTCTTCAAGAGGATATAACAATTTTTTTGAGGATATAACAATTTTTATGCACCTACCCAATACGAGAGGACAGAAATATATAAAGCAAATACTAACATAACTGAAGGGAGTAATAGACATCACAGGAATAACAGGGGACTTCAATATCCCCCTTTCATCAATGGACAGATCATCCAGAAAGGTAATAAGTAAGAAAACACTGACCTTTACCTCTACTTTAGACCAAGCATACCTAACAGACAGGTACAGAACACAGCCACTAACTTCAGTAGGGTACACATGTCTTCTCAAGGGCACATAGAACATTGTCCAGGATATATTATGAGCTAGGTCACAAAATAAGTCTCAGCAAACTCTAAAGGACTGAAATCAGACAAACTAGCTTTTCTGATCACAATCATATGGAACTAGAATTCAATAACTGGAGGAAAACTAGAAAATTCACAAATATGTGGAAATTAAATAACACACCCTTGAAAAACTGTGGGTCAGAGAAGAAATCAAAGGGAAGTAACATTTTGAAACAAGTGGAAATGGAAACACAATGTACCAAAACTTATGGGATGCAACAAAAGCAGGGCTAAGAGGGAAGTTTACTGTAGTAAATAACTACATTAAGAAAAATGATTTGGGGTCACCTGGATGGCACAGTCAGTTAAGTGTCAGACTCTTGGTTTCAGCTCATGTCATGATCTCAAGGTGCTGATTTCAGGGTCATGCGATGAAGCCTGGATAGGGCTCTGTGCTCTGAATGGAGTCTGCTTAAGACTCTAGCTGCCCCTCCCCCCCAGCTTTCCCCTGCTCTCTCTCTCTCTTGCTCTAAAGTAAATAAATCTTAAAAAAGAAAAAGAAAAGGGGGCACCTGGGTGGCTCAGTCGGTTAAGTGTTGACCTTTGGCTCAGATTGTGACCCCAGGGTTCTGGAAACAAGCCCAGCATTGGGCAACCTACTTAGTGGGGAGTCTGCTTTTCCCTCTCCCTTTGCTCCTCACCCCTGCTTGAGCATGCCCTCTCTCTCTCTCAAGTAAATAAATGAAATATATTTTTTAAAAAAGAAGAAAGAAAACGAAAAATTATCTCACTTATGTGGAACCTAAAAAAAAATTCTAAAAGATACAAAGAACTCATTGGTGCTTGCCATTTGCAGTGGATGGGAGTGGGCAAAATGGGAGGAGGTGGGCAAAAGTACAAACTTCTGGTTATAAAATAAATAAGTAATACACAGAACAGTTACTCTAGTTAATAATACTGACTTGCACATTTGAAGGTCACTAAAAGAGTAGATCTGAAACGTTCTATTACAAGAAAAAAAATTATAACAATGTATGGTGATAGGTATTAACTAGACTTAAACTGTGGTGATCATTTCTCAATATATACAGATATCAAATAATTACATTGTATATCAGAAATGAATATAATGTTACATGTCAATTATATTTCAAATAAACTTAAACGAGAAATGTTTATTAATTTAATTATTGGATGTTCCATATAAAAATTAACATCTTCCTAAAAAAAAAGGGGGGGGCACCTGGGTGGCTCAGTTGGTTAAGCAACTGCCTTCGGTTCAGATCATGATCCCGGGGACCGGGATCAAGTCCCACATCAGGCTCCCTGTTCAGCAGGAGGCCTGCTTCTTCCTCTCTCACTCGCCCTGCTTGTGTTCCCTCTCTGTCTGTGTTTCTCTCTGTCAATAAATAAAATCTTTTAAAAAAATTAACATCTTCCTAACTAAATATGGAGACTGTAAAATCCATAAAAGAAAAATAGATATATTTTATTTTTTAAAGATTTTTATTTAAAGCTATTAAAAGTATCAGATTTGTGGGGATTTCCAAAGATATTGGTGACTAAGAAGTATAAAATACATTATCTATTATAACAAACTTTCTAAAATAAATAACAGAAAAATCCACCAGATGTACACACATGTGGAGCAATTAAGTGACTGCGAATAAACATGTGAAAAGAAAATCACAAACTTCCTTTTCATTTCATTTCCTTCCCACTGATGGGATTGGTGATGTGACCAAAAAGAAAAGAGGAGGGACCAAATCAAAAAGGGTTTTGTTTGTTTTTTTTAAAGAAAAAATAAAATGATCCAGGACACCTGGGTGGCTCAGTCCGTTGGGTGGCTTGGGTCAGGATCCCAGGGCCCTGTGATGCAGTCCGCATTGGGCTCCTTGCTCTTAAGGTGGAGCAGGCAGGGGCGGGGGTGGGTGTTGCTTCTCCCTTTCCCTCTGTGCTCTCTCTCTCTCAAGTAAATAAATAACATATTATTTAAAAAGAAACAAAAATGAACTTTTAAAGGCATTTTTGTAAAAGGTTATGTGTTCTTCAAAATAAAACAGGTATACGGACATATGCATAAATTTTTAAAATAAAGACATGTTTAAAAATCCTCATTAACCTCATTAATTAACCTTTCTGAACGCTTAAGTCTTCATAATGTATGGTTTCTTGTAAATGTGCACATAGGAAATAAATACTTACAAACTGTTAGTAATACTAACGAAAAACCCCTCACAGGTGATTAGTATTATGGGTAATTTATTATGGATTGTTACCCACGACTTCTATCTGAACAATTATTTGTTTAGAGAGACAGAACAGGCACGGGTGAGGGCGGGCGAGGCAGCGAAAGAATCTTTAAGCAGGTTCAACGCCCAGAGCTAGCCGCATGGGAGGTTCAATCTCCTGACCCTGAGATCAAGACCTGAGCAGAAATCAAGAGTGAATGGGAGCCTGGGTGGCTCAGTTGGTTAAGCGACTGCCTTTGGTTCAGGTCCTGATCCCGGAGACCAGGGATCCAGCCGATATCGGGCTCCCCGCTCAGCGGGAGGCCTGCTTCCACTGCTTGTGTTCCCTCTCTAGCTGTGTTCCCGTCAAATAAATTTTAAAAATCTTTAAAAAAAAAAAAAAAAAGAAAAGAAAAGAAATCGAGAGTGAAGCTTAACCAACTGAGGGACCCTGGCGCCCCAGTCTCAACCATAATTTAATCCATAATGTCAATAACACTCATTAAATGCCAAACGACGAGCAAAGTTAAGGAATAAGGAATAATGTTAAAACTGGGAATGAAGAACCTTTAACGATAAAACTGAGTAAGAAAATAAGGCAAATTTTAATACGAACTCACCTCTTTCAACTGTTCTAAGTCTTGTTCTCTTTCACACGTTCCCTCCGTAGAACTCAGACAGGGAGGAATGCTGGGGCTGAAGGCCATGAGGTCGGTCTTGGGCGGGCCCTCGCCAGAGCACACCCTCTGCCGCCTCTGCTGCGAGTACGACCAGCTCCCCACCGCGCTGGAGCACACCAGCGTCGGCTTCGCAGGCCCGCATGCGCCCTCGCTGCGCGGAGCCGAGCACCGCAGCGCCGTGTACAGCAGCAGCGTGAGCACCAGCAGGC
>PITA01018687.1:0-39653 GCA_004023965.1 Spilogale gracilis
CCCACTGTCCAACCATCCATCTACCCACCCATCCTTCCTTTCATCCGTCCATCCATCCATTTGCTGTGGTGTGATCAAGCTGTGATGTATCAAGCTCAGTGGTGGGAGACAGGAACATCTGGGGACCGAGAGACACGGTCCCTGCCTGCATAGAATGTGTAGTTTTTGTGTCTGAATGGTAGTTGCTGGGCACAAGGAGGCAGCCACCGGTGAGCTGCTGCCATGCTGGGGAGGAGTCAGAGAAGTGTGGGTTACTCGGGGAGCAGGGAGGTTCATGTTCCCAGATTGGAGTCATTTGGATTTGTTTAAATATTTAACATGTGGACACATTTTGTTCTCTTTCCACTGTTTAAAAATATTTAAAATTTCAGGGTGCCTAGATAGCTCAGTCATTAAGCATCTGCCTTTGGCTCAGGTCATGGTCCCAGAGGCCAGGGATCAAGCCCTGCATTGGGCTCCCTGCTCGATGGGAAGCCTGAATCTCCCTCCCCCACGCCCCCTACTCTCTAGCTGGGTTTCTCTCTGTCAAATAAATAAATAAAATCTTGAAAAAATATTTAAAATTTTAATTTCCTTGCATTACCTTTTATGATATTGCAGAAATTACTTCAAGTCCTCACTGGGTGTTAGCTCGGAAACACCACAAGTGAAACTCAAAAGAAGCACAGAGGTGTGCAAACGGTCAGGAGCCCAGCTGGGCTGATCGTGCATGGAAAGGAAGGTAAACTGAGGCAGAGGAGAGGAACAGGAGGGAGCCAAGATCCAGGTCTGGCTGATAGACTTTGGCAGAGGGCATGAGGGGAATCGGGCCCACGCTGGCCACAGGGACACGTTGATGTCATTGCTGGTTGTGAGGCTGTATTCCTGCCCGTGTGCACGGCCTCCTTCAGCTCCCCATGGCAGAGACCAGTCGCAGCTGAGGCCTTCTCTGCTTTAGGTGTTTCCAGACTGGTTGCCATCCTTTAATACCTGTGGATTGGCCCTGGTCCTAGCCCATCCCCTAGCCTCCCAGGGAAACAGAGCAGGTGGACACGATATTTACGGGGATTTGTAGCCCACAGACTGTCACCCTCGCTGACAGACAGCGCTCGGGGCAGCCTCGGGCTGCGAGCCTCCCTCCCCGCGGAGTCCACTCAGCCCACTCAGCCCTCATGCTCCTGGGGGACGCTCTAGAACTTCAGCTCAGTTTGGCTGTGAACCTAAAACTGCTCTAAAATATAAAGTCCATGCTAAAAAAAAGAAAAAAAAAGATTCTGAAGTCCACGGGCATTCCCTTCCTCAACCTGAGACGGTCTCCCTGGCCTTGGACGGCAGAGCCATTCGGGACTTAGGCTCACCAGCCCTCCCTTCTCTTACTCTCCTCCCTGGTGCTTCACCAGAGCTCCTCAGTTCCGTTTCTGTCCTGTCTCTGCTGCCTCTGTTCCTTCTGTCGCGTGAGCAGCTCAGTGTTCTGGGTCAGGTAGGGTAAGTGGTTGCTGCATCCTGTCACCTTGGGAAGGTGACTCCCTTACTTACTACACTTATTACATCTCTGTGTGTTTGGAAGGAAGCATCCACAAACAGCCACAACGTCTTGGGGTGGTTCAGCCGGAGTAGAGCTTTCTACGGCTGGGCTCTCCATCACCTGACTCCCGGACCAGCTGTTTATACCAGCACATCTGGGCAAGATCCCCTGGCAGGCGGCCCCAGGCTGCTGGCTCGGAGCCCACCAAAGAGCCCCTGGCGGGTGGTGCCGAGGCACGAACAGCATCATGGCTTCTTTTGCCCAGACGTGCAGGTCAGTATGGGCCACATGGCCTAGCCTGCCGCTGCTGGGGGTGGGGGGTGGCCTCCCTCCAAGTCTGGCCCTCACTGGGGGAGAGGGAGGGCTCAAGGACCACAGGGAGGAGAAAACATCTTTCCCATCTTTCCTAAGACCCAGAGCATGAGACAAGTTCTCAGCCTGGTCTGCCTTCCTGGCCCTGCTGGCCTCCCCCTGGGAGGACTGGAGGCTCAGGAGAAGGGGATGCTGGACAAGGGGGATCCGGAATTCGTGGAAACCTGCTGGAGGCCAACCTCACGTGGTAGCTTCCAGTTCCTCACGTTCTCATGCTGACGTGTAGCCAGCTGACAAGGTGACTCAGTGCCCTTGGTCACAGGGAGGGCACTGCAGCCGCGGGCTGGGCACTGGCTTCCCTCCCCCCCCAGAGCCACGTGACCGCTCTGGGGCCGGACGTGAGCTTAAATCTAGATACCAGCCTCTTAGATCTTTTGTAGTTCTGGTCATATTAAGCACTTTGAGCCTCACTTTTCTTGTCTGCAAAATGGGGATTTTAATTCCTGCCTCGTCAGGGACTGGTGTAGTTAAAAAGGAAAGTGTGTGTAAAACCCCTTCGCGTGTTCCAGACTCCAGGCCTGTTGGAGTCCGTTCTGCTCTCCCACCCCAACTTACTGCCATGGAGACCTGAGGAGCCTGGCGCCTTGCCTTGGTAACTCCTTCTTCTTTTATTTATTTATTTATTTTTAAAAAATTTATTTATTTATTTTAGAGAGAGAACAGGACTACGGGGGGTTGTGGAGGGACAGAGGGAGAGAGGGAGAGTGAATCTTTTTTTTTTTTTTTGAAGATTTTTATGATTTTTATTTATCTCAGAGGGCGAGAGAGCGAGAAAGCGAGCTTGAGCACAAGCAGAGGGAGGGAGAGAGGGAGATGTAGAATGAGAAGCAGCCTCCTTATCAAGCAAGAAGCCAGATGTGGGACTCGATGTCAGGACCCTGAGATCATGACCTGAGCTGAGGGCAGATGCTTAACTGACCGAGGCACCCAGGTGTTCCGGGAGAGTGAGTGTTAAGCAGAGCGCACGCTGAGAGTGGAACCCAGTGTGGATCTCATGCCCCTGAGATCGTGATCTGAGCTGAAACCAAGAATCGAATGCTTACTGTTGGTGCCACCCAGGCACCCCGTCCTTAGTAACTTTCCACGAGATATGTATTAAATAGTAGTCATTTACCACATTTCCTGTTAGATAGATTTCTAATATTTACCCACTAGATATATGGATATTCTTTTCCATGTAGAGTTTTAATATAAAGGGAATTTAAGACAACAGTTGCTTGTGTGTCTAGTAAAGTTGTTTCTTCAAGGACCTCCTTACCCAAGCTGTTAATCGATTAGCATTATTATGTTTAAAACAGAAGAACCCCCCAGAAATAATGATCACAAAATGGACTGGAATTTGAGCCATGGAAACAAATCCGAGGTGCGTTTCCAATGTGTTTTCCCGCGAGGAGAGTGTGCTGGGGGGGGCCCGAGGTGCCGCCAGCCAGTAGGGCCGTTAGGAGCGTTTCCCCAAGAGTTGCATTCTTGACTTCCCGAAGATTAATTCAGAGATAGGAATTCTTTATAAGGAGACATGATGAGTAACAGGCCCTTCTGTTATAGTTCGCCTTCTCCTGCAAGTGCCAAGGGTCTCATTCCGCCCCGTGCCAGGCGTCGCCCTTTCCACGGCTCACGTAACACCGGAACGCGCTATGGCTTCCTGCCCTTGATTTTCTGGCCCAGGCATAACTTCCCGCTTTTCTCTGGTTAATTAAAAGCAAATACCCTCTGCAGCGCAGATAGCCGCTCCGTCAGTCATGCCAGGACACAGCAGCCTCACGGCACAGGGCTTTAAATTGAACGACGCCTGCTCCTGAGACCTTTGCGTCCTTCTCTCATCGGTTCTGTACCCGGTGAAGGGGCGGCGTCATGAGGTATGTGTAGGCACTCCGACAGGGAGGGGCTGGGTGGATAAACACAGTCTTCCACATTTTGAAAATTTGATGTTCAGCGTTTCGGGGCCTACATGATGTCAGAATGCAATGACTCTAATAGATGCAAAGACAGCTTACCTGACAACAACGCAACCTCTCAGCAGCAGCAACAATAAGTTCTTGAGAGAGAGCACATCGTGGTCATTGGCTCTGTCGTCGGGTCATAGCAGGAGCAAGTGAGCCACTTGGCAGGAGGGAGAAGAGGCCCACTGGGGCCCTACTTCAGGGAGAGGCAGAATGCTGCAGTGAGGACACCTGGGGCTCCGGCGCAGACTGTGTGGGCTCCCACTGCAGCGCTGCTGGCCAGGAAAATTACTTAAACGCTCTGTGCCTCAGTTTTCTCATCAGTATAATGGGGAAAGTGACAGTGCTTCCCTCATAAGGCTATTGTGAGGAATGAATGAGTTAATACCCAGAGAAGTGCTAGAACAAGATATGGTATATATGGATGGTTATAAAATGCCAGTATTTTAGCATTTATGTGCTTCTGTGCGTTAGTTATAGCGTCAGCAAAATTAGGTATTTATTCGGGGTAGGGGGAGGCAAGAGGTAGGTTTCTTTCACTTTTCCTTTGAAGTACTTAGTGCTTAGAGCTTGGTGGGTAAGCCCATGAGGCCTCAAGCCAGACTGCTGGGCTTTACATTCCTACTCGTATTCAAATCCTTGGCCAGCCTCAGAAACGTGCTTGCCTGCTGGAAGATTCTCAGCAGCTCAGTGGAGAGTGACAGCCAGAAATTTAGCAGAACCAAGCACACATCTTAGCCTTTGCCAAGTGAAAGGCACTTGTTAAACACCTCAGGCTTTCCATTTAAGGGTCATTAAGGTGAAGATGATATTCTAGGGCTAGGATATTCACCTTAGACTAAGGGCTACATCAAAATAGACCCACAATAACAAAATGGAAAACAACATCTTTGCAAAAGCTTGAGTTCATCAGTCAGTAATTTAACTGCCTGTCAGAGCAAAGCCCAGCATGTCCAGAGTATCAACAACATATCATCCACAATGTCTAATATGCAAGTAAGTTATTAACGATATGAAGAAACCAGGAAAATCTGACCCACAGTCAAGGAAAACAGTCAAATAGAGACCGACTCCAAGATGACCCAGTGTTGGACTTTGCAGACTAGAAATGTAAAGCAACTATTGAGTTGACTTAAAGAAAAAGATAGTCGTATTGAGTGAACGGATGGAGAACTGCAAGAGAGAAATAAAGATCTACAAAAAAAAGCAAAGTTAAATCCTGTAACTGAAAAGCAAAATGTGAGAAATAGAAACGAAATCCACAAGATAGGCTTAATAGTGGATTGACAACAGTAGAAGGAAAGGCAGGTAAACTTGATGATACAGACTAATAGTAATTATCTGATGTGGAAACTAGAGAGAACAAGACCTGAGCGGCTCGTGGAACAGTATCAAGCACTCAAATATACGTGTGATGAGAAGGACGGGAGAGAGAATGGGACAGAAAGGGTATGTGAGGAAATGGCAGCCAAAATTTCCAAAATTTGGTGTAAAACATGTATTGATGGATTCAATGGTCACAGTGAACCACAAGCAGTTTAAGTCCAGAGAAAAAACAGAAAACACCCAGTACATCACAGTTAAGCTGAGGAAAACCAAAAAAAAAAAGAGGAATACTTACAGCATTCAGAGAATAATGACGCACGACACACATGAGATCAACAGTTTGAATTTCTGGTAACTTTTAATGAGAAATATGGAGGTAAGATGATGATGTAATTGCATCTTTAAAGCACTGAAAGAAAAATACAACCCAGAATTCCATAACCAGCAAACATGGCTCCAAAAATGGAAGTGCTATAAAGGCATTTAAAGATAAATCAAAGGGGCATAAACAATGAATCTCGAAACACTGAAAAAATAAAATGATGTAATAAAAAATAAATAAATCAAATGCCACCAGACCTGCACTGAAAAAATGCTGAAAAAGTCCGTTGGCTAAAAGGGAAATGACACCACCAAATGGTGGAAGGGAATGGAGATCACTGAAAAGAATGAACATATGGATGAGTGTAAAACGCTAAATCGCCCTGCCATTGATTTCTTTAAAAGACACTTGACTATTTAATGTAAATAATGCAAAAATAATACCACTCTATTGTGGCGTTTATAACATTTCTAGATGTAAAATATATGATAAAAACATCAACGACACCAGATAACAAATGGATTATATTGCTCTAACATTTTATGTAAAATAGTACAATATGAACTCTCTGTACACCGTGCTATGTTAAAAATGACTATTGCAATCTTTAGAGCAATCACTGGAAAGTAAGAAAGAGGCACTGATAAAAAGACAATAAAGGAATCCAAATAAAGTAATAAAAGGTACTGAGTTAACCCAAAAGAAGACAGGAAAGGACAAACAGAAGAATAAAAGAAGAGATGGGGCAAGAGACAACAAACAGCAAAATGGCAGACCCAACACACCCAGGTGAATAACCTCATTTAGCATAAATGGAGCAAAGCCTCCAATTAAGTGGGCTATGTTATCAGGGTGAAGAAGAAAGCAAGACTCAACTATGTGCTGCCCACAAGAAATGCACTTGAACTCTAAAGACACTGAAAATAGTAGAGCTATCAAGAGAGCTGATGTGGTTCTATTAGTATCAGGCAAAGGAGACCTCAGGACAAAGGGTATTGCCAGAGACAAAAAGGGACATTTCATAAGGATAAGATAACCGAATAGGAGGTCAAACCAATCTGAAATGTGGACACGTCTCCTAACGGTACTTCAAACCGACAGAAAGAAAGGAAGAGGTACAGGGTTCCATGATCACGGTGGGAGGTTTCAACACCTTATGGCACTAAGTGATAGGACAAGTAAATGACTAAAAAATTAGAAACCGTTCATTTTCCCCTCTGATTCCCCCCTTCCTTTCCCCCTTCTTTCTCCTGAGAGACTGTGGAGTCTGAAAAACAAACTGAGGGTTTTAGAGGGGAGGGAGGCAGGGAGATGGGGGAGCCCGGTGGTGGGGATTAAGAAGGGCACGGATTCACTGGGTGTTATATGCAAACACTGAGTCTTGGAACACTATATCAAAAACTAATGATGTACTGTATGGTGACTAACAAAATAATACAAAATATTAAAACTTAAAAAAAACTAGCAAATGAACAAGCAGCTCACAGGACAAGAGACAATATTTGCAATAAATATGTCTGGCAAAGAATGTATCCAGAAACTACAAAGAACTCTTGCAAAAAAGTAGGCAAATGACTTGAACAGATATTTCAAAGAAGTTAAATGAAGACCAAAAAACCCATGAAAATGGTGGTCACATGATTATGTACATTTTTCAAAGTTTGCACTTACAATGTATCCTTAGGATCTATGTATTTCACCTTATGTACATTTTGCTTTCATAAAAGTGGTGCAGGAGGGCAAAGAAAATAGAAGGACCTAGGTTCAACCACGTGATCTCAGTGGCCTTAGGCAAGTTACTGCACCTGTCGGAGCCCCATTATCTTTATCTATGAATTGGATGACGATGGGCTCTTCACAGGGTTGTTGCGAACATTTAACACAGCACCCTAAATAGACGGTGGTCCCTATGAGATGAGGCGCTCTATTAAACAGCTTAGTGGGTCTTTACTCCCCAAAGTCAAAATCATGTGGAAAAAGAACGGTTCCTATAGGCAACTGCTCACATGTAGCTGTGCCCCAGGGCTCCCTGAGGGCTGAGGCCCCGGGGACACCTCGGCCCTGGTGCGGGGGCATCCTCGCTAGGAGGGCAACTTCACGCAGTAAAAGCTGGCTTATCTGGCATTCTAGCAACAAAAGTGAATTAAACAGTATAAAGACAACTTTCAGGTCCTCGTTGAAATAAAAATTAAATCCTGTCAAGTTTTAATATTAAATATGACTGTTCTATAATATTTGAAAACTTGCTAATCCATTTGTGGATATGTGCATATTGCTGTCCCATCATCTCCTGACCTGTCTATCAACACCTGTCTATTGCCATCATCACCCATATCTCAATGATACCAGAGAATCATTGCTTTTAGGGGTGACGGTAATTTGGTCCGACTGCTCCATTTTGATGGTGTAAGACAGAGATGCAGGGGAGCGGAGAACTTTTCTAAGATCATGGGGTTGCGTAGTGTCGGGATCTTTTAGGATGTCCTGTCCTCCAGCCCAGAGATCATGGAGCATGGACCCCCCTGTGGTCGGCTTGGCTTCCCGCAGGCTCCTTGGGATCACCTGTGTGAGGAGCAGGCATGCCCAGGGAACCAGACCTCGGTGACTCACGTCATGTGTGAAAGAACAACGACCCCCCGAGTACAAGTGGCTGATGCCGCGATCGAAGGAAGGTGGGCTGGAGATACAGATTGTGACTTTCGATTTCAGGGACACATGGGGGCGTTTCAGAAAGGCTTCCTGAGGCGGGAGGAGACTGATCTAGGCGGGCGGGAGGGGCTGTTTATGTGAAGGAAGAAGTTGTTTCTACCTGTCCGATCCTCAGCCAGCGGCGAGGTCGAAGTGATTTATAGCGGGACGCGATGGGGGAGTTGAGGAGTTGAGGACAGATGGGCGCATCAGCCCAAGGGAATCGTCAGCAAGGGTCTGTGCTTTAAGGGGGGCGTATGGGGATTAATGGCGGGATCTGAACGTGTGATCTGAACAAGGGAGGGGGACGAGGAGCCAAGAAATGCAACAAGTACCTTGACGACCACGTGCAGCATCATTTGCAGGCCATTTTTGCCAGGGTACTTCCCCGCAATGTTGGCCGCCGACAAGTTGAAAAGGTTGGCTCCCGTTTCGGTGCAGATGGCGTGGACCAGCATTTTCTTCCCTACCCCTGATGGCCCTGCCAGCAGCAGGGACTTCACCAAAGGAGCTTTCTCATGCACCGTTGCAGAACCTACAAAAAGGCAGAGGCAGAGGCTCTAAAATCCTGCAGAGAAGCTAAGCAGCTCTGAGACGAGGATCCCTCAAGGCTCTCCCTCCAGCGGGTGACCCCAGTTTCCGCAACAGTGATGGACGTGTCCAAAGCATTTCTCACCGGGGGCACATCCCCCATCCGAGTTGGCCTGTGACACCTTTGATTCCTATGTCAGGGCTCGCGGTGGGGACCACCGAATCTCCTTGCGTATTCTGTACATGGCTTCCCCGCTGCTCCTCGCCCTAGGATTTCCCCCAACCTCATGATTCTAAAAAGCATTCCTGCAATTACTTACCGCTGGCATTTTTTTCGGGGGAGGAGGGTGGTTTCTCTGCTCTTCAGTGTCAGCGTCAGCGGTGTTACATTCTTTGAAAGCTTAGGAAAAGGAATGTGGACACGCAGCCACAGCCCGTAATGGGGGCTGGGAATGTTTGTTAGTGGTTCTCGAGAGGGAAAGGGGGAGAAGCAAGAGGCAGGTATAGTAACTGGACTTCCTCGATCTGCCTCGGGGTTCCAGCCTGTTGGTGAAGGGCCTTAAGTTATCACGCAGACCCTCGGAGGTCGGCCACGCTCTCCATCTCCTCGGGGCCCCGAGCAGGACCCGGGCTCCAGCATCTTCCGTCATCCTGAACACAAGTGCAGTGCATGTTCACATGAAGTCATTATAAAATGAAATCCTGGGAAGTGCTGTGATCAAAACGTCTCCTATCACGTGCTCTGTTTTGGGCAGCCGCTGACACTTTTTGATCAGCTGTGAATATATATATCCATATTATTACTGTGCCTTTCTTTTTTCTTTTTCTTGTGTAACTGAAAAGATTAGGGAATTGACCAAATAATCAGGAACAATTTTGATGGTCACCTAACATAAACTTGGAAGCCAGTTTTGAGGGAGTTCTGTTTAAAATTCCATGACACAGGCGCGCTTTGCTTGTGGTCAGTGAGGAGGAGGGCAATGTGATATGATAAAGGAGAGTCTGGAGGAGGGCAATGTGATATGATAAAGGAGAGTCTGGTGCTTCCGATCAGAGAGAGACAATCACCAGGCCGTCTGTTCAGCACCTGTACTGGGGGCCGGTCAGTTCATGGCCCTAGCTGGGGGTCAGTGGGGAAGAGTCAGGACTTGTTCTTGAGGCTTTATGGCTGGGACCGGCGCTGAACCTGATGGACATGACCGGAGTGGGAGGCAAATTCCAGGTCAGGGAACGGGGTGGGGGGGGCTCAAGCTGGACTTCTGGAAGAGGGGGGCACCTGAGCTGGCCTCGGAGGGAGCAGAACTGGAACGTGTAGAGACAGGGAGCTTTGAGAAGATGCCGGGCGAAGGGGCACAGTGACTGCAGGACAGAGAGGGAGGCCAGGCAGGTGCTGGGGAGTGGCAGATAATTCTTGCTTGTGACATGGCAGGGGGACAGCAAAGGGCTGGGGAGGGAGACTGATGCCGGCTGTAGGGGTCCCTGGGAGGTGGCTGGAGTTGCAGCTTTGCCGGTGCTGGCTGAGCACCCTCCTCCCTTCCTTTTCTCCCGCCATTTCTGGGAGGGTGAGTGGGCGAACACTGGCCAAATGTGTCCTGGGTGCTCCCTGATCTGCCCAGGGGGCTTGAAAATCTCATGCCTCATCCTGGGAGCCCTGGCTGAGGCTCCTGGGGCTCTGGAGGCCAGCGTGTGCTTCTTCTGCTCGGCTGGGGTGCCGAATGGTGTCACGGCAGGTCCTCGCGGCGCTCTGCAGTGGCCTATTTGGCTGGGTTGTCCCGGGATACGGTCTTAGATCTAGGAAACTTAAAGGAAGCCCCCGAAGGCACAGCTGTGAATGTCCTTGTCCGTGTGGCCAGTCGGCGCCTTGCACACGCATACCCCGGTCCTGAGAAGAAACGCCTGCTGGCTCTGGGACCCAGGGAGGTCAGCAGCCCATAGGGACTTCAGGCTCCTCATTCACAAGAGAACGGTTCCGGTGGGATGCTCCCTGAGCATCCTTCTTCTGACGTTTTTAAGCCAGCTTGAAAATGACATCCATCGTTTTGCATCCTCGAGCCAAGGATCAAACATACTAACCCCCTCGATGATGTCTCAGGAGTTCCACTAACAGCATGCTGGGTCTTGGTGCTCTGGCTCTCCTGTTTCCCATCTCACTGTCATGACGGTTGAGGGCTCATCATTTCATTTGCACGGGCCTCATAAATACTGAATATTTATTTTATTGATCCCCAAAGTATCCTACACTTATTTACGGTATAAGTTTTGTATGTATAAAATCTATGCTGCCCCCCCCCCAATTGCACTTATTACTTCTGACATGAAAATAAAAGAAAAATGGACTATTTCTGGCCAATAAGTTTAAGTCAAAGTGGAACAACACTGTGAGTGCCCAAACTACTCCCATATTATTTTACAGCCAGTTAAACAAATAAAACACGATTGCTCTTCCAGAATCATTATTAGAGCAAATCCCAGATAACTGAGGTCATATCTATGAAAAGGTCGTTAAAACAATAAGAGCGAAGGAAAGCCCCAGAGAGCCCGCCCTTCCTGCACCTGTCGGCACCCACAGAACTCCGATCCGTTGGTCTGAACAATTACAATCGCATCTTATTTAGCAGTTAGAGTGCATGTCAGGGAAAGCCACAGAGCCTTGATCCTTTAGATCCATGAAATACACTTTAACTGGTTCATGAAAGGCTGGCTTTGTTAAGGACCTAGTCACAGAAGCCTGCGTGTAAAAGGCCAACCTAACATTAGCCCTGTCTGATTTGATTGACTGTGATTGCAGGTGCTTGATTGCCGACAAGACCTTCAGTCCAGAATGTTAAGCAGGCTCTCAGAAGTGGTGCAGACGTGCCCGCCGTGTAGCACCTTCCCGTGCTCTCTGGGGTCACAGTCGCGATAGAACTACGTCCCTCGAAAAGGGTCAGCACCAAGTTCAACCAGGAAGATGCGGCCCAGGCCGCAAGCAGGTCCCCCCGCCTCTAGGCAATGCACAACAGGGTGTATGGATTCTTTACCTAGTGGCAGGATCCCGTACAGAGCGATGAGCTGTCTGACGTCCAGGAGGGAAGGCATGGGCTCTATGGATACCTGGCGAAGAGTGGTCCCCAGGTAACTGTACTCTCCTGCAGGAAGAGAAACAGAGCGTAAGTCATTGGGAGACTGTGCTGGTCTGAGTGCCTGCAAAACTAACACAAAATGCACGGCTAACATTTCTGAACAAATAGAGCGGTGTTGCTGAGAGTCATGGAGAACACCTCTTCTCTCAAAGGCTTGAGAAGTCCCGTCCATTCCTGAAAGTGCCACTCTCCCGGCTACAGTAACCGGGCATTCTGTTGAGTAGGATGCTGACCTCCTAGGACTTTCAGAAATAACCTCGGACTATGGAGTACGTAAAGTAGAACAACGTTCTAACAGGAAGGACAGACAAAGTAGACTAAAATATGGTAGGCTTTACTTAATTTACATTCATATTCCAAGCGATGATGTCTAACACTGGCATGAACTTTAAACATAAATTATTTAAGGTCCATGTGGAACTTGTATTGGAGGAGGGTAGATCTGAACCTAAAATACAATCATTTGAAAGGAAGGTTCTAATTTAGGATGAGTAGAAGCATCCCCTTTTGCGGGTCAGTCATTTACATTTTTATCATTTTCAAAGGGTTACCAAAGGAATAATACAGAAATAAATCTTTACAGGTTTAATTAGAAGGCATCAAAGGTCTTAATTGTAACTAGTCATAAATCTGAAACGTTATTTTCTAACTAATTTAGATAAGGTCACCAGGAAAATTAGTTTGCCTGTCTTCATTCGTCACCAGGAGGACCTTTATATGCTCCTACAGTTTTCTCTTGATTTGTACCGGAATCTGAAGGAAAAATATTCAATGCCTGAGTCACGGAGTCTTGATCTTTTTTTTTTTCTTTTTTTTTACTTTTTCTTTCTTTCTTTTTTTTTTTTAAAGATTTTATTTATTTATTTGACAGAGAGAGATCACAGGTAGGCAGAGTGGCAGGTGCAGAGAGCCCGATGCGGGGCCTCGATCCCAGGACCCTGAGATCATGACCTGAGCCGAAGGCAGGGGCTTTAACCCACCGAGCCACCCAGGCGCCTAACTTTTCCTTTCTATAAGAAATAGGGGTCTTGCAGAGCTCCCATGTTCTATACGTGTGTCCAACAGAATGCGCTTACGTGTATGTGAACTGAGAAAAGCTTTAAAGAATTTTCGAATGCTAAGAAAATTAGAATTACTAAAACCAGATAATGGTCACTGTTTTGTCGTGGAGGGCAGGCTTTCAAAGCTCCCACGTGAAGAAGAGCCCTTGGCAAGGACAGTGGGTATTGGTGGAGAGAGTGAGTGACAGCGAAAGCTTGCTTTTTAATGAGCGGGTCATAAATAGGAGAGTGGTTAATTTCGCCTTCACTAAAGCAGGAAGAGATCCTATAGCCACCATTAAAGTCAGTGCTTATTGCTATAAACATGACATTAGAGGTGATCTGAAAGTGACCCCAATTTTCCTGCTTAAATAAATCCGTATTAATACCCAGATGCACCGTATTTTCCAGAACTTAACAGATGTCATTTAGACACATCATACTAAGCTGAATTAGTGGGTGTTGCTTCTGATGGAGGGAAGGACAGCACCAGCCCCGGCCGCTTGCCAAGTGTGCGGACTCATCCTGAAAGCAGGAGGCTGTGTTCGGTTGGTCCTGGCGTGGGCGCCACAAACCCTTCCCACCCACATAGGCGGAACTTAGAAACTTCGGGATTCCCTGCACAGAGCCCAGCTCTTCTGCCGGAGAGGCGAAGAAGGAAATGGTGGGTGAAAGGCGTTTAAGTACAAGGCGTGGACTAGGGCAAGACCGCCTACAGCAGTGGATGGAGAAGGAACAAGGGATGTCTCGCTGGCTGGACTGGGTTTTCTTACAATTCCTATGTTGAAATCCAGGTCCCCAAGGTTGCAGTATGTGACCTCATTTGGGAATAGGGCCAGTGCAGATATAACTGGGGAAGGTAAGGTCATATGATCAGTGTCCTTTATGAGAAGGGCCACGTGTACACAGGTGTGGAGATAGGCGCAGGGACAGGGAGAGGCAGCAGACCACCAGAGGCTGCAGCAGAGCTCCAGGGGACAAGACGAGGGATGAAACGACGGGGTCACTGGGGTTCAGGGGCAGTGGGCAGCCAGGCGGGAGGGCTGGCCGTCGGAGCAAGAGTGACACGGGGCCGAGGCAGGGGCGGCCTGGCAAAGCAGCAGCTTCTCCTTCAGGCTCTCGGAAGGGACCAGGCTTGCCGACACCCTGACCTTGGACTTCTGGCCTCCTGACTGTGAGGGAAGGTTTGTGACACCTGTTTCAGCAGCCTAGCAAGCTAGTACAGAATGAATAAAATAATGGAAGAGGATGGGGACATCAAAGCAGGGCAAAAAATGAGAAATAAAAAAGAAATTGAGAACTAAGGGTGGGATCAGCCTCGAATGTCCCATTCCACCCACCCCCGCCCCCAGCGTTAAGAAGAGGATGAAGAAAAGAGTAAGCAGCCCTAGCTTCCCAAACATGGTCCTCGGGGACCAGGTGCGGAGGCCCAAGAGCAGACGCTACAGGTGGGTCTCTGTCCCTCCCGACCCCCGACCGGGTGCCACCCCCACCCCACCAGGGCTGCACACGCACCGTCTGGCCACAGTGAGGACGGGCCCGCGTGTTACACGGCGAGGGGTCAGGAGTACGGACTGGTTCAGAGACTGGATGCCGGATGCGGGCCGCCCAGCCTCCAGGACGAGGTCAGCGGAGAAACCTTTGCTCCAGGCCGACTCTGTGTTGGGAGAGCTCAGCCGACATTGTGCAGAACACGCCGGGGGGGGGGGGGTCACCTACTCCGAAGCTCTGCAGGGGCTCGTGTGTGTAAACATGTAAGTCATACCGTCCAAGAGGCTGAATTTTGTCCCCTGTAGGGCAGGCTCTGAGCACCAAGGAGAGCGTGGGAAACACTGACTCTGGCCTTGGGCCAGTGCTCCCCCAGGGGCACGGGGACTGAGCCACGGGTGGGGTGGACAGTTTAGGGGAGTATTAAGTTGTGTCTGTTCTCCCTGTATTTTGGCCTCAGGCAGTGGCCCCGCACTCCGTGCTTCTGTGATGTGGACTGGTTGGGGGGAGGCCCCCGGAGACACCATGAAGCCACAAGCCCTCCGACTGGCAGCCCCCCACCCCCAGCCCGACAAGGACCGGCAAGCATGCCACCAGCAGCAACGGCGGGACAATCGCAAGCTCCGTGCGAAGCCGAGCATGTCCAGACGCCCCATCTCCTGACTCAACTATTCCCAGGGATTTAATGAGGCGGGCACTGCTACTGTTCCCCTAATTGTGGAAACTGAGGCACAGAAGGATCACATAAAGGGCAAGCCTCCTTCAGAAGGCAAGGGGGAGGGGACATTCTGTCTTTCACATTTTATCTCTTTTAAAGCATTATTTATTCATTCTTCGATTCATTATAATTTATTTTCTAAAGTGATTTTTCTCTATTTCTAATATCCCTTGAGTTTTGTCAGCTCGTTTCTGAGTTTTTGTAATCCCATTCTAAGCATTCTTGCATTTCTTCTGTAATTTTCCTATTGTATGTTAGCATGCTTGAATGAGTGGGCTCGGTTATGTCTTTTTGTGATGCTAATTTATTCCTTATTCTTTCTTTTTAATAGAAACGTTGCATGGGCTTTGATCTTGGATGTTCCCATTGTTTCGTTTTAGGTGAGATAGTGTTTCTCTACTTTCAGGAGAAAGTGTGGCACGAGGTAGCTTTTTAAATGTTACAGAGCCCTCTCTTGTTTCCAGATAGGCTAAAAGCAAGGTGGCGTGCTTCTCTGAGATGGCCCAGCCTCTTCCCGCTCCCGCTGCAGCCGCTTCCTCCCTCTGCTCCACGCCCCTATGAATGCCTGCTGCTCATTTTGATGTTCCTCTGCTCTGTGTCCCCAGTGGCTTGCACTTTGGGGTTTCAGGACAGACCCTGTCGTCTCATTTTGGTGTAAATCTTGTCCGCAGGTTTCTGTTTTTGCTCTCTGGCTGCTCTGCCTATTTTTGCCTGGGCAATTGGGACGATCCACTCTCATCTTTCAAAGGATCTTAACCGGGGAAAAAATAAGGAAAACGTGGAAAAGCCCTCATGGCAGTTTGACTGATTTTGTTTTAGACTGGGTCATTTTCTTTTTCTCTTCTTTTTTTTTTTCTTTCAGTTTTTTAATTTAAATTCTAGTTAGTTAACATGCAGTGCAGTATTGGTTTCTGGAGTAGAATCTGGTAATTCTTCACTTACACACAATAGCCAGGACTCATCCCATCAAACTCCCCTTTAATCCCCGTCCCCCAGTGTGCCCCTCCCCCACCCACCTCCCCTCCAGCAACCCTCCGTTTGTTCTGTATCTTTAAGAGTCTCTTACGGTTTGTTTCTCTCTTTTTCCTTTCCCCCCCTTCCATCTACTCATCTGTTCTGTTTCCTAAATTCCACATATGAGTGAAATCATACCATACTTGTCTTTCTCTGATGATTTATTTCACTTAGCATAATACTCTCTAGCTCCAACTGTGTCGTGGCAAATGGCAAGATTCCATTCTTTTTGATGGCTGAGTAATATTCCACAACATATAGCCCACATCTCTGTCCATTCATCACTCGATGGAACTTGGGCTTTCTATAGTTTGGCTGATGTTGGTAATGCTGCTATTAACAACATGGCGCCCGTGCCCCCGCGGATCTGTATTTCTGTAGCCTTTGGGTAAACACCAAGTAGCGCAATTTCTGAATCACAGGGTAGCTCTAATTTCAACTTTTAGAGGAAACTCCAAAATTCTGCTTTCCAGAGTGGCTGCACCCACAGTGCAAGAAGGTTCCTCTTTGCCTATGTCTTCGTCAGCATCTATTGCTTCTTGTATTGTTAATTTTAGTTATTCTGACAGGTGTAGTATCTCATCATGGCTGTGCTTTGCATTTCCCTGATGAGGGATGCTGAGCGTCTTTTCATGTGTCTCTTGCCATCTGGGCAGCGTCTTTGGAGAAATGTCCGTTCATTAGACTGGGACATCTTCATTTGACTGCATTCACTTTGGTTGTAGGTGTCATGCAGGTGCTGCCTGGAAATTGACAGATGATTGCAAAGTCCAGGACGGGCTAGAGATCAAACAGAAGATGAGAACTATACCCATTAATTTATTTTTGGAGTCTCCACCTGTGCCACACACATCCCCACGCTATTCAGTGATGTACAACATTCAGTGATGAACAAAAGTATAGGATGGCAAGGGAAAAGAGAGACAAGGAGAAGCCGGAGATCTCAACCACAAGGACAGGGGCTGTGTTCTGTCAACAATGTCATGTTTTCATGCAAACAGAATTAACAGAGCAAATTCAAGGGGATCCAGGAGAAAACCCTTTGGTAGTTGAACAAGAAACACATAAAATAAATAGAAACCCAATATTCCTTCCAGTATATGTCCTGGTAAAATTCTTGTGCTATTAGGAAATACAAATGCTCCCCTAGGCCCTCATAAAGGAACGGTGGGTTTATTTCAAAGGCATTAAAGTAACTATTTTTTGATCAGTGGGAAATGTCTTCTTGTTCCTATAGGTCAAAATTAGGTCAATGTGTAATATCATACAATGAAGAAGAGAGAGTCCATGTTTCTACACTGATACCACAACAGATTAAGAAGAGAGTGGGGAGGAATTTCTTTCTAGAAAAATGGCACCTACTAAACATAGAAGGGATGATAGAAATAGAACACCCCCATTTTACAACCACCGGAGTAGGAATTGATGCAGGAAAAAAATCATCATTGGAAGATAAAACCTTTAAGCCAGCTGGGAACAGAATTACCAGAGCCTGGAAGGCCCTCTCCCTACCCCCTGGGTTTCCACTAACCAGGAAGTGGAGACTGAAGCTTCAGAGTGGAGAAATCTGGGGAACAGTACTTTGGCTGTTCACATCCCCAGTGATGGGACACACGTGCCCCCAGCGTTCAACACTGAGAAGGACATAAGGTCAGCTACATAGTCTGCCTCCCAGAAATGTTTCACCTGAATGAAGTGACGAGGAAATCGTCAAACCACTTCTGTTGAAGGACAGCAGCTCGGACTCTGACAACGTCATAGGGGTGAAAGACATTGGGTTGGAATTTGATCTGGATTAAAGACATGAAAGGCGACTAAATAGATCTGAACACCAGGGCCAAGGTCCTCGAATGGATTTTGGATTCAGAAAGACAAAAATATATATAGGATATTATTAGGACAATTGGGGGAGTTGATTCCTTAGTAGGCATTAAGTAATAGCATTGTAGTAAAGCCAGGGTGTCCGAATGTGATTATCCTTTAGTGGTTATGCGGGAGAAGGTCCTGGCTCACGGCAGATGGGAGAAAGTCAGCGTTACACCTGCATGAAGGTGCTGGGATTAAGAAGAATTTTAAGCTTTGAGTATGTTTTCAGGTCGCAGTTTGTTTTTTAGAAATTAAGAAAAGACATTTTTTGGAGATGGTGATGGCCAATGTCCCCCCTCTTTCCTCCCAGCTACGCCAGGTGCTGCTCCCCTGGGGCGTTTTGTTTAAACCAAAATGCAAGTATGGAAGTATGGACACGTCTTCATTTCCTCAGTTTAGCTTATGCCAGACAGAACACCCCAAGGAATCTTGCTTGCAGGCTCAGAAACCTGCCTCTACCACATTCGGGGAGAGAGCGGGACCTGTGAGCTCACAGCACACAGTGGATTTAAATCCATTCAGCCCAACAGAAATTTACCACAAGTCCCTTTGAGCCAGGTTTTGCTGTGGACAACAATGCAACTGAAACCTCTTTCCAGCTGTTGGGACCTCAAAACCCTGGGACGACATACGTGGGACACGCGAGCGTCCATGTCAGTGCGCCTTACCGATGTAATCAGAGAGGTTGACTTTCAGAGCCTGGATCAGCAGCCCTTCTTCCACCAGTTCCTTGTACAGAGACTCAATGGTCCTGGGGATAAAGCAGACCAGCCTTTCCGTGAGCAGACACATAAAACCAGCATTTCTGTTAACTACCACAGGTGCAGAGAACTTCCTCTAGATCTGTATCTATGCAAATAAGTCGATTTTTGGAAGCATTTCTACCATTTGGGGACATTCTAGGCTTTAGAAACCATACATTTGCTCATCCATGTATACTTCTGACATTTCCCATTAATAAGAATTATATCCGTGGGAGTCTGGGACCAGCTATAACTCCTGCAGTCTGCCCTTTCATTAGTCCTTGTGATGGCACAGATATCAACTCGAAATTGCCCAATAATAGTAGCACGATGGGCCCACGATGATATATTCAGTTAGCATCTGCAAACCGCAGCAGATCATTAATCCTTCGTGAAATTAACGTTTCCTTTTAACCCAACAGCATAATGGTTTAGAAGAGATATCTATAAAGAACAAAGTCTTATAGGGGAACTAATTCTACTACAAAAGACAAAATGTCTAATGTAGTGCGTGTGATGATATTTTAGGAGGATGTTCCATACTGTTTACAGATGTCAAAACTGCTTCCCTAAGGGGCCTTGGGCATATAGCCAGCACACTGGTAATTTATACTAATTGAGGAAAAAAATTAAGACAGTATCCCACTTAATGAATGACACTCCCAGTGAAATTAATGGGGGCTTGGCTTGTAGGAATTTAGATAGGTCAAGCTCAAATACTGAGTTTAATCCTTTGAGATGTTTTGTCTATTCCCTTTTCATTTCTAGAGGCCTTATGCTTCAGTTCTACCCTAGTCTTTCTTTAGAATGAAGGATTGTAAATATAACTGTGTTTAACCAGTTATTTGTTCTATGATCCAGGTTAGTATGATCAAGAATATCAGTTATAGTCAAGCCAAATACCATTGCAATAAATGTTAATTCAATGACCCCATTCTTTGATGGACTGGAATTTTATTCTTTCAAATATGTTTAAAATAGTGTTTAAATTAAAATAGCATTTAAAATTCTGCTGCGAATTAAGAAGGTTTTAATTGTAATGGGATTTGGGATAGGACGGTCTGACCTGCAAGGAAGTACCAACTGTAGGTTTCCAGCCAGGATACTGATTTGATATAAACATAGAATATATGCATAAAGTATTCATGCAAAATTGAAGAAGTTTATCCAAAACAATCAAAACAAAATATATTAGGAAGTCTGCATGGAGCACTGGGTGTGGGGCATAAACAATGAATCTTGGAATACTGAAAAAATAAAATAAATTAGAACAAAAAAAAGAAAAAAAAAGAAAAAAAAAAGAAGCCTGGGACACAAACCTATTTTTGGGTCTTTCCAGTGAAACAAGCTCCTATTAAGGAATGGAAACATTTACAACTTTAAAACTACCTTCATATGGGTCAAAGTACTGGTTTCAGGTTGATAATAACCTGATAAGAGAAACAGAAGGAGTCTTACAGTGATTGGTGGGATTAGCCCAGGTCTAGAAACCTAAGGGCTCCATGATTGAACTGAAAAGTCTTCCAGGAATGAGATCACCAGCTGTTTCTGTATTTTTGGGCATAAAAGTGGATAAAATAATCCTGGTCTCTCTTCATTTCTAGAGAATCTCTTGTGGCTCATTTACGACAGCTCATCTGCACAGAGGCCCGTGCTAGGACATAGTCAGTGTCCAAGGGATCTAGTTCACCTGCCACGTGTGTGTGTGTGTGTGTGTGTGTGTGTGTGTGTGTGATCTGTATTGTTAAGGATGTGTTTTATTTGGTAAACCCACCTTTACATGCACGAGAACGGGAATGAATAATTTTAATTTAGTGATCAGGTCATATTGGTCGATTCGGTTTTAACTCTGGTTTGTGCCTGGATAGGGCACTTTGCCTAATCTCCTTCACCTGCACGACTGTACTTTTGGGACTAATGTAAGGGCGAAGGAGAAAAGTGGGTTTTACAAGCTACTGAAAGAAACCTGTGACCTGTGGCACCGTGTGCATGCATGGGCTGGACCCCTGCTTAGGGAAGGGACCGTGTTGCCCCTTGGGTCCCCGGGAGGCATCGGTGTTGGTCGGAGGGATTGGTGCTCCAGGAGCGGACACCTGACTCTCAGGATACTGACCAGGCCCCTGTTAGGCAGCAGTCAGCCACAGCACCTTAACCCTGAACCTATCCTCACATGATGGAGCGTCAAGTGAGGAAAGCTGCCTCCCCAGGTACTCTGTGGGAGCCTCTTCTCTGCAGAGCCAAAGCCCACGTGCCTTTCTGGCCGTCCTTCCAGAGGCTGCTGGCCGGGGCTCCAGGCAGGAGCACTAGTCCTGGTGTACTCTGGTCTCCTTTTTCCTTCTGGATGGCTCTAACCTGGCCTCCTTTCTCACAGATCTGCTCTCAAGGAGAGTGTGGGAATGCATCCCTGGTAGCCAGGGGATGACAAGGAAATGCCCCCAAACAGGGGAGCAGGATGTGGCATCCATTCACAAAACCCATGGGAAGAAAGGTATACTTTCAGAATGATTTCTGACATCCACTTATTAGTGACTGTATTTTATTCCTATTTACTTATTTAATTAAAGGATAATTGACACACCATACCCTATTAGTTTCAGATGTGTATCATAATGATTCAATATTTTTATACATTACAAACTGATCCCCATCTGTCACCATACAGAGTCATCACGACCTTGTGGACTACGTTCCCTATGCTGCATATCACATCCCATGGCATTTATTTTGTTTGAAGTCGGTACCTCTTGATCCCCTTCCCCTATTTCACCTGTCCCCCAGGGCTCCCCAGCTGGTGACCTCTAGCTTGTTTCCTGCACCTGTTTTATTTTGTTTATTTTGTTTTTTAGATTCCATTACATTCCTTTAAAATATTTGAAAATCTGGGTTCTATTTATTTCCAGTGTTAAAGCATGGAAGGGCCATTTCAGCTTAAAAAATGAGTACTGAAAAGGATTCATGCGTATCAAAGTTTGGCCAGTGGAGTTCAAAGCAATGGAAACGCCCCTCCATGAGGCAAAACCCCATCCTTCCCTTCAACGAGCACTCGTGAAGTGCCTCAGGGGGCCAGGACCAGGACGGGGCAGAAAATGGGGACAGTTTCTGCCCTCCAGGAGTGTCTATACTCCCTCAAAAGTTGGATCAGTTTGCTATCTCTTGAACAACTTCTTAAGACCCTCCACAAATTCTGAGGTGCCTGGGTGGTGCGGTCAGTTAAACATCCAACTCTTGATTTCAGCTCCGGTCATGATCTCAGTGTCATGGGATTGAGCACCATGTCAGGCTCCACGCTTGGCACGGAGTCTGCTAGGGATTCTCTCTCCCTCCGCCCTTCCCCATGTTTACACACTCTCTCTTTCTCCTTCTCTCAAATAAATAAATGAAATCTTAAAAAAAGAATCCCACAAATTTAAAAACTTTCAGAGGGACTCCAGTGTCCATCCTCTGGCCTACGTCTTCGCAGGCTAGGAGGCCACGCTTTCCGCAGGACTGGAGAGCAGCCCCGGCACTTCCGGGGTGGAGGCGGGGTGGTGGGCAGAGAGTCCCAGGCTGGGGCCGCGCCCTTCCGTTGTGACCTACCCTCTGCCCGGGGCCCCATGTGCAGTGGACAGGGGCAGAGCCTCCTCACCTGCCCGCCGTCAGGTCTTTGTCCTTCTTCCCTCTTTTCCCTTTCTTGCCTTTCCTCCCTTTCTTTTTCTGGAAAAAAACGGAAATAGCCAACAATTTAGTAAAAACAAGTGAGCAAACAAGCTCTAGAACTTAGATAGGGCAGCTATTTTTGGTAGTGGTGGCAGGGAATGGGATGGGAATGCCCATTGTGGCACACAGGGCATGCGATGGCCACACTTTCGTGGACGGAGGGCTTGGCCTGGGAAACTGCGGGTCGCTTATGTGGCCATGTCTCTGGGTGGGTGACAGGGAGGTCATCCCTGTGAAGCCTGCGCGGGGCCTGACTGTCAACAGGTGCCCAGCATTCTGGCTCTCTTCTTGTGGGTTCTCATCTACAAATGATGAGAGCACCGCAAGCCCAGGCCATCAAGCTACGCTGGTCCCTGACACCCAGTCTCATGCCCTGTTAGTGCTCAGTCCCAGATCTGGTTCCCAGAGGGCTTAGAACGCTGTCTTTCAAAACCAGGGCTGCTGATTGCTTTGTGACTCTGTTTAAAGCATCCACTGGCACGTCCCTGTTGCCCTCAGGATGAAGTGAAAGTTCAGCACAGCAGATAGTACTCTTCCAGCCTGGCGCTCTTCCTCTCCTGACTCATCTTCCTCAGACCTCCTTGGGCCACCCGTGCTCCCCATCACGCACACTATCAGGCACTGTCTTACTATCCCAGTGCCTTGTCCTCATTCCTCACTAATTTTATTGCAGTATAATTTATATGCAGTGAGTATACCCATGTATGCCAGGAGGACTGATGTTTGCATCTAATTTTTACATATAACCATATAACCAGGGCCCAGTTCAGCATCTAGAACACCGTCTTATCAGCCCTGACCTCCCGCTCATGCAGCTCTCCCGTCTGTGGGTAGCTGTCCTTAGGACCGCCCTGCGGGTTCACACCGCCTGTTGCCGTACATGGAACTGTGTAGGAAAAACTCCTTACGCCCGACTCCTTTCAACCAATGTTATGGTTGCAAGATTTACTTATGTGGTTGCACACAGCAACACTTCATGGTTTTCAGGTTTTGATCCATTAATTTTTTTACTTTGAGAACACGGTAGATTCACATGCAGTCATAAGAAATAATACAGAGATCCTGCGTAACTCTCACCAGGTTTCTCTCAATGGTAACATCTTTGAACTATCCTTGCAAGGATATTTAGTCAAGATACAGAACCTTTCTGTTCCACCAGGATCCCTCAGGTGGCCCTTTCGTGACCCACTGTCTTCCCCCCATAGGCACCCATTTCCAGTTAACCCCGGAAACCATGAATCTCTCTTCTATTTCTGTAATTTTGTGCCTTTGAGACTGTTGCATCAACATATCACAGAGTATGTATCTTTTTGCTTTTCACTTGTTCCAATTATCGGGAAATTTGGCGAGGTCATTGCATGTATTAATGGTTTTTCTTTTTTATTGTGGTTTTCAGTTTTGAGTTATTATGAATTAAGGTGCCATGAATTCAGTTTTGAGTTATTATGAATGAAGATGTGTATGAAAGAGAGAGAGAGTCTGCTTTTCTGAAATAAATGCCCATGGGTGCAACTGCTGGGTTGTATAGTATAGTTGCATATTTGGTTTGCAGAGAAAGTGCCACGCTGCTTTTCAGAGTGCCCGCACCATTTCACAGTCCCATCAGTAACGTAGTTCCTTCCCATTCTCTTGATACTCTGATGAGTGTGCGGTGATTTCTCACTGTGATATTCATTTGCATTTCCCTCATGGCTAGGGGCATTTTCCTGTGCTCATTTGCCCTCTCTATAGCCACACCAGTGAAATGCCTCGCATTCTTTGTCCATTTTCTAATTAATTGTTTCTTAACTGCACAGTTTTGAGAGTTTTTTTTGTGTGCTCTATGCTATTAGCTCTTCCTCAGATAATGTCATTTGCAAGTATTTTCTCCTAGTCTGTAATTCGTCTTCTCATGCTCGCAATGGAATCTTTCATGGAGAAATTTCTAATTTTGATCAAGTCCAAATTTTCCTTCTATGAATTCTGCTTTTGGTGTTTTTTCTAGGAACTCTGCCTCGTCCTAGATCCCAAGAATGTTCTCCTATATTTTAGTAACAGTTTTATACTTGTACATTTTCCATTTACGTGCATGATCCTGTTTGAGCTATTTTTTTGTAATTATAGACCCTAAGTCTATAAGACTTAGGGAAGGGTTCATTTTTCTGCCTGTGAAGATAACTAATTGTTCCAACACCATGTCTTGTAAAGGTTACTCTTCCTTGAAGTTTTGTACTTTTGTCAAAAATCAGTTCAGGACGATTCGTGTTGGCCTACTTCTGGGTTGTGTGCTCTCTGTTCCTTTGATCCATGCATCTATCCCTCTACCAATAGTCAAGTTTAATTCTATCATCTTCACGTTTGTTTTCTAATTGTATCAACTGTTCTTTTTCCTTTTCCTTTTCATTTCCTGTATTCTTTCTAATCAATCAAGTATTGTTTTATTTTCTCACTTTATGTTCACTGTTACTTTTTGTTATACATTTTAGTGTATTTAGTCTATTACTAACTTACTGCAATGAACCTTAAGCTAGCACTTTATGATGTCCCGAATGACACAATAACCTTATAAGTCCATTCACCCCTACTTAATTCATCAATTGCTGTTGTCATATATTTTATTTCTACACGTTATAAATACATAAGACTTTGTTACTCTTTCTTGCCTTAAAAAACAGAATATTCTAAAAGAATATTCTACTTTCAACAGCTGATCATACCATCTTACATTTCTTTGTTTCCATTTGGGATCATTTTCCTTTAGCCTGAAAAATACCCTTTTAGTATTTTCATATTGTAGATCTGCCACTGATAAGTTCTTTAATATTTTGTTTGTCTGGGAACATCTCTATTTCATTCCACTGTTGGAGGATATTTTCACTGGGTCCAGAGTTCCCATTGGTAGTTAATTTTTTCCAGTCTCTTAAGATGCCATTCATGGCCTTCTGGCTCCATAGTTTCTGTTGAGAAAGTCAGCAGTAATTCTTATTTTTATTTTTGTTTCCTTGAAGGAAATGTGTCTTAAAAAACAAAACAAAACAAAACCTAGTAAGATTTTGCCTTTTATCTTCGACTTTCAGCATTTTGACTATGATGTGTTGAGATGTGGTTTCCTTTGTGTTCACCCTACTGGGGTTCACTGAGACTCCTGAATTTGTGGCTTCATGTATTTCATCCGATTGGGAAAATTCATGGACATTACTTTTTCATATATTTCTCCTTTCCCATTCTCCTTCTTTTTTGGGTGATTCCCAGTAGACATCCAGTGCAACTATTGACCATCTCTCAAATGTTTCTTATTTTCCATTCTGTTCCTTATATTCTTCTTCTTTTTATGCTTCCATTTAGATTTCCTATTGGCTGGTCTTTAAGCTCAACCTATATTCTGCTATGTCCATGCTATTGTTAACTAGTTCAAGGAGTTTTTAATTTCTGCTACTGTAATTTTCAGTTGTAGAATGTTGGTTTGTTTCTTTCTTTTTTTTTTTTTTTTTTTTTTTTTAAAGATTTTATTTATTTATTTGACAGAGAGAAACACAGCGAGAGAGGGAACACAAGTAAGCGGAGTGAGAGAGGGAGAAGCAGGCTTCCCGCTGAGCAGGGAGCCCGATGTGGGGCTCGATCCCGGGTCTCCGGGATCATGACCTGAGCCGAAGGCAGCCGCCCAACCAACTGAGCCACCCAGGCGCCCCGGTTTGTTTCTTTTAAAAGTAGATTCTCAATTTTTTTTTAAAGATGGCATTCTTTAAGATTGTTTGTTCCAACTTTGAAAAATGTTGGTGGAATTTTGATCAGAATGGCATTGAAAGTATAGATTGCTCTGGGCAGTATAGACATTTTAACAATGTTCATTCTTCCAATCCATGAGCATGGAATGCTCTTCCATCTTTTTGTGTCCTCTTCAATTTCTTTTTGAGTGTTCGGTAGTTCTTTGAGTACAGATCCTTAACTTCTTTGGTTAGGTTTATTCCTAGGTATCTTATGGTGTTTGGTGCTATAGTAAAACAAACAAACAAAAAATATGGCATTCTTCCCTTTCCTACTTATAGATGCTAGCATTTGGGAATGCAAAAAAATAGAGTCAGCCAAGGATTTTACCCTCAAGGAACTTCCTAGCTTCTCCAGGAACTCTATATCCTTAAAATTTCTGTGGTTGCAATGGGAGAGGAAACAGAGTGTCTCTGAGAGGTAGGAGATCACCTGTGATGTCATTACGGGGACTATAGTACATCCAGAGTGACCCAACCCTGCAGATCTGGAAACTTGCTTTTGCCATACAAAAACTTTGTCTGTCTTGTTCTCATCTATAATCGGAACACCTTGAAATATCCTGGCATATAGCGCTCAATAAATACTTATTGAATGAAAAAACCTTACTAAAGATAGTCTGTCCCCCAAGCCTAATTATGGATCTACACAATTAGGAGAATGTGGGATAGACTGTGATGTAAGTTTATGAATTTAGAACGAGGCATACAATTGCTAAGAGAATCAGACCCTGTAGACTTCCATCTTACAGAAAAATCAACATGAAAGCATAAGAACTCATAGGAAAGTTGCTTGGTCAATATGGAATCAGCAAGGGAGGTGGCTGGATGCTGTGGATTGCTGCTGATGCCATACTGTGACATCTTGAGGCACATATTTAGCTTATAGGGATCAATCTTCATAGGATCTAGATTTGACTAATTTATTTGACACTATGTATTGAGGACTTGCTTTGTGCCAGAACGGGGTACAATGGTGAACAAGCAAAAAAGACAATCATACAATTCCTGCACTTGCAGTCCTTCAGTAGATTCAGGAAAGAAGATACAAATAAAATGATCTCACTGTAAATATAACATTAAAACTCTGATAGTGTCAGGAACACCTAGTACACAGTGCCCTGTGTATGCAGAGAGAGCAGACTTACTATGGATGGCTCAGACGGCTTCCCTTCAAGCTCTTTGTTAGTTAAGGAACTTGCTCATTGCCACTGACCCTCCTTACAGATTTTCTTACAGGGAGAGAGGGGCAGACGTTCGGGCATAACACTGGCTCCCGTGATGGTCCTCGTCCTGTCTGTGGGGCTTGGGTAATGTGAGTGTGCCGTGAGGAGGGCTGGGGCAGGTTACCCTCTCTCAGACTGTCGGAGGGCTCCCATTTGAGAGCCCACGTCCCTGAGGATTACATGGTGGAATCAGGCACATCCCCCCAAGGACAGCGGTTCCCTGGGCAACAGCCTGGGCCCGGACGGCGTGCCAGGCAGCACCCCGGACTTAGCACTGGGCCCCTGGGTGGCGGCCCTGCTTGCGATTCAAAGCTGCGCCTCCCTCCTCCCTCCCATGCTTGCGCGCCGCTCACCTTTTTACCTCCTTTCTTCTTTGCTGCTCTGACTGGATGCTCCTTTTCTCTGTCCACAGCTAATTTCAAGTTTTTTAGCTCTTGTCGCATCAGCTCATCCACCTAGGCGAGTACAGAACACACCACTTTTGATGACTCTGTGTGCCTTGTGTTTAGCTTAACCCCTGGGCTGATTGTGGATGGGAAGTTGGGAAGGAGCCCAGTGGCGGCGGCTCATGACCGTCTTTGTGCAAAGCACGCTGTTACCTGCAGTCTGATCTCTGACTCCAGTTCCTTTCGTTTCTCCTGTTTGATCAGTTCTGGGTCATAGTCCTGGGGGAAATTCCACGACTCATCTTTATTCTCCCACAGGTCTGGTCCGAAAGGATCAAGAAAAGGAAAATGAATTTTTTTTTCAACGTGAAGACAAATGAAAACTTACTACAATATAAAACACGTGTCTAATTTTCTATTCTATTGCACGAAACACAAGTTGAATAAAATAATCAAGAGATTATTGATGGCAGAGGGATGAGACTCATGTGCTTCCTCCCCCAGCCAACTTCCCAAATGGGAAAAATGTGCTCGTATAATATCTAAAAAAATGAAGAAGAAAACTGCTAATGAAAACATAAAATAAAAAATATGATATAAGTATTCCTTTTTTGGAAGTAGTATTCTTCTAATGATTACAATCATGTAAAAACAATATATTAATCATGGGATTATATAATTAGACAAATGTGGGATGACTATTTTTGTAATATGTTTTATATTACTTTCATTTTTCAAATGAATCACTAAAATGTGAAAGATTTTATTGCTAGCTGAATCCACGAGCGATCGATCCCAGCCCCTTGGTAAAAGACAATACTGAACATACGAGCACCCATGACTCCCCCAGCAACTGTATTTTTGAATTACTTTCTGCATGTACTTTCTGGAATCATACATATTTAATACCTCCTTTTGACTGGCCCTGGCACTGAAGAGGATGGTTAGAGAAATTCGACCTTACAGGAAATAAGGATGACTTTGTATCATTGGAAAAAATTGAACTAAAGCTCATTTCTCAGAGGGGGAATTCCAAATGTGTGCTGAAGTACAGCTCAGCGGGATCCTGGCACCGGGACATGGGGTGGTGTCCTATGGAAAATGAGACTTGTCAGTCTGGGAAATGAGATCTTTTCCCAGAATCTGCATTTGAAAGGTGATGGAAACTTGCCAGAACTCAACCTGCAACCACCATCCAGCTTGGCTACGTCACTGGGGGCTCATCATTAGGGCAAAGATGCCCTTCAACTTGGGGAGGCAACGGAGGGTCACAGGGACTGGACAGAGGCTTCCCCAAACCTGTCCGATTACGGTTACCACTTGGGAAGAAGGAGGACAGTGCAGGGCTGGGTGGCAGCGAGCATGTGAATGAGAGGGCAGTGGTTTCTCAACCATGACCTTCCCTATGGGCACAGCAGGGGGATCCTGAGACTGGCCAGGAGTGTGTCCCCCTGATGCAGCTGATTGAGAAGGGAGGGATGGTCACAGTCACAGGTAGAAACACACACCTGGGGGCTCTGGAGAACAAGGGATGTCAACCATGAAGACTGAGGTGGAGAAGGTACCTGGAGAGACATCTGGGCAAACAAATGAGTAGGGAGGGTCAAAACTGCAAATCAATTGCAGGGATCTGGGGTGAGCAAAAGACAAGAGAGATGAAAGAAAGGACAAGTCAGGTGTGATCCAGGAAAAGCTGCAGATCCTGGAGAGATGGTCAGCATAACAAGGAGATTCTGATGCACGACTCAAAGTTGACCAATGGGAACGAAAAATTGCCCCAAGGACTTTAGCGATCTTATGCCTGCCCCGAGGACACAGTCCATGGTTGGGGTCAGGTGGAAGCCACGTCCTACTGCTTGTGTGCTGTTGATCTTGTGGTCTTCACTCTCCTGATTGACAATTCCTACTTCCTGAGGGGGAGGGGGAAACTCTGCAGGACAGCTGTGCCCAGAGCAGATGCTTATCAGCAGAAGGGAAGCAGTGGGTGCCTGAGGACCAGTGACTTGTCATCTCAAGGTGATCAGTGAGGGTCCCGTGGACAGGAAAACTATAGGAAGATGGGATATGGAAAAGCAGCTCCAAGTTCTCCAAAAGTGTGGGAGCCCCAGGCTGAAGACCCTACAATGCTCCCGGTGGTTGGCATGGAAATTTCCAGAAGTGGAATGGCCACCACAAAGTGTTGCCACACAAGGCCAGGCAGGCCTACCTCACTCCCAGGCGTCCTGTGGGACGGACTGTTGGCCAGAAAGGAGCCCATCTGGAATTGGGGTCCAGCAAGGGCGTTCAGCCTCCCTCGGCTTCTCATCAGAGAACCAAGGGGTGGCGGGTGGCAAGGCAGAGGTCTACCAGCTGCTGTGCCAGCCGGGGCCCCTGCCACAGCCCCAGGCTATGATGATGCAAATTGGGGGGACAGATTTTGGAAAAAGAGGATGATGAAAGGACCCCAGTTTCTTCTAGGGTGGCTACTGTGGACCTACAAGAAACAGACAGGAGCCAAGCGACAAACAGAGCCGATCCACCCAAGTGTCTTTTCCCACTGGGTGGCCATGTGACAGGTGGCCCTGCCTTCGGGGCAGAGATGATGGCAAGGGATGACGGGCCTCTAGTGGGCCTGGCACCCCAGAGGTGAGGATGTCATCACCTGGCGGAGGGGCGGGGCGGCAGGTGATCAGCTTGGAACGGAGTTCATATCTCCATGAAGACCAAGAGGTTGAAGGCCCAAAAAAGACGGGATGGAGGCCACTCCTCACAGGAGTGGGCACACAGGAAATTGCTAGACAGCAAGGAGCTGAAGTCTTTTAATTTAAATAATTTAAATAATCACTCCCGTGACTGAGTGCCAGCCAGAGGAGGCTATCCTGGGTTTTATAGTCAGGGAATGAAAAATATTGCATTACGTGAATTGCCTTCATCAGTCCGTTGATGTAAAACATGTTTCTTTAGGTCACTAATTGAGTTTATTCTTGGCCCCGAAACCCCCTAGCAGGTGGATTTGTGGTTGGTCTGTAAGGCGCATGTCACCTAAGTAGGACTAAGTAGTTGACACTTCCCTTATTTGACGGTAACTGTCCTTTCTCAGTGCATTTTCTGAAATGCACATGAAATTAAATTGTGGGAAACTTTAAAACCATGAAAACTACAACGCCTTTTCTTACGTGTTTGAAACTGTAAGCTCTCCCCCTTGAAAATACTATGAAGGGTTTAAACCTGTTAAAACGTGCTATTTACCAGATGTCCCCCTTACACGATCATTAAATCTCACCTGTTTTTATTAAGATAATTAAGATTTTTATTAAGATAATTTTAAAGCAAAAATAGCTTTGCTGAAGCGAGGAAGCTACTTTGCTTTCTCACTAGACAGATTTGCTAAAATCTGGAAGCAGTGCCTTTCCTAAAGAAAGGGATGCAGAATATTGAACAGGAAGGAACATGAGGCGATTATTTGTGTAAAAGCACCTCGTAACAAATTCTCATTCTGGAGTTGTAACTGTGTCTCACAAATAAAGCGGGTGCTCGGTGGCCTCTGCTGATTTCACCTCAACCGCCCTTTGAATGGTCCTGGTTTTGCGCGCGGAAATTTTGCTTTTCTCATGACACTTGGGCGCAGGGCACCTCTCAATCCCTTCAAGAATTTCATGGACATTTACAAATGCAGGAAGCTTTTCAGGGTCCTCAAAGCACTAACAACTGCCCCAGGAGCTTTCATCCCCAGAGTGTGAAAAGCTGGCCAGGGCAGTTTCTCACGTAGGGGGGTGATTAAAATGCTAATGTCTTATTTGAAAAGGAAAACCTTTGATTTTTGAGAAAAGATTTCTAAGATGAAGACATTTAATTTCTTTAAAAGAGCAGAGACCTGGCAGATAACACAGGAAACGCCACAAACCCAGCTAGGAAAATGGCCCTTCATGCTTCCTGCTCCCAAGTGACCACTGCTTAGGTTTTTTTTTTTTTTTTTTTTTAGCCTTAATGGAAACAGATATTCTACAAACAGCGTAATGGAAACATATTACACAAACGGTGTGATACAGTCTCAAGAGCTTTCCTGAGTGGGTCAGCAGGTCACAAGGCTCAGTTTCCCACGGGATAATCAGATTTCCTCCCGGTTAATTTTTGCTTTTATCAAAATAATACATGCACATTGTTTTAGACCGAGTCAGAGAATATGGAAGGGATTATAACAAAAAACAGTCTAATTCTGCCTTCCAGAGAAACCGCCCAATGGTATTCACTCCTGTATTCATTCATTCATTCATTCATTCATTCATTTAAAATTACGTGGAATAGTTTCAGATTTACCTGCCAATCTGATTTATTCATAAGTGTAATTCATGACTTGACAGAGCCTGAGGGGCAGGCACTGTTCTCAGAGCGGGCAGACAGTGGGGGGGCCCTGCCATCTGAGACCACATCCTCCCGTGGGAAGGCAGGGAGAGTCACATCCCTGCCAGATGGAGGCAGGTAAAGTAGGGAGGGCACAGGGTGAGGCTGGAGACGGTCAGTCCACGAAGGTCTCGGGAGGCCTGTAGGGACCAGCATTCCAGGCAAGGGGAAGGGACAGCACCAGGTTCACGAGGTGGGAGTGACGGGATCACTGGTGGAAGAGCACGGAGCCCACGAGAGGTGTGTGAGGCCGGTGTGATGCAGTCTAGCTCCCCGAGAGCTCTGTGAGCTGTGTCTCTGTGGTCACACTCGTCATGTGGTCACATCGCTACTTCTTGATTTATGAGTTTGAGACAGGAGCCCCTGCCTTCCTGTCATGGCAGAGGAGGGCTTGGCTGTCTCTCACCTTCCTGCCTTCCGCCTCAGTCTCTCCCGATAGTTATTTCAGAGAAGGGAGCCAGGCCTTCCACGTACTGAGGGCAACTGCTGCCCGAGGGAGGACTTCGGCAGTGACCTGATGTGTTCGATGGCGCAAACAATGGCCTTGGAGGCTGGTGATGGACGTGTAAGGTATGAAGCTGTCAGGGTGGCTGTAAGGAGCAAAAGAAACGCGGCGCAAAGTAGCCTGGGGACGAGGGCAGCCCCTGGGGCAGACACGGGGTTCTGGTGGCATCCACCGCACGCCGGCGACCCTGCCGCGGGACGCGTGTATCTCCTAGCTGGCCCTTGGATATTGCGCTGCCAGCCTAATTTGCACGAGCCACTCAGCCTGTGCCCCGTCCCACCCCACCCACCTCCACCACGCCCAGTGTGTTGTGAGTAGGTTGATGGTGGGCGCCATCTTGGTGTCTCCACGGTAGCCTCGCACCTGGCACGCTGGGCACAGTGGCTGTTGAATGAACCGTAAGGGAGTGCGTGTGTGTGATCGTGACTGCTCTGCAGGCTGGTTTGTAGTGATGTGAGGCACCTGCACCCCAATGTTGACACCCCAGTGTGCACAAGAGCCAAACTACAGAAAGAGCCCAGATGTCCTCGACAGACGAATGGAGAAAGCAGACGCGGTGTAGATACACAGCAGAATATTACTCAGCCGTCAAAAAGGCAGAGACCATTGGCAATAATGTGGCTGGAACTAGAGAGCATTGCGTAGAGCAGAATAAGTCAGTCAGAGAAAGACACAGACCATATGGTCTCATTCGCATGAGGAATTGAAGAAACAGATGAATATAGGGCGAGAGAAGGAAAGATTAAAAAAGATGAAACCACAGAAAGAGATAAACTGTAAGAGACTCTTGACCATAGGGAACAAACTGAGGGTTGCTGGAGCAGAGGCAGGTGAGGGGACGGAGTTACTGGGTGATGGGCATTAAGGAGGGCACATGATATGATGAGCAAAGGTGTTCTACGCAACGGATGAATGACTAAACTCTACCCCTGAAATTAATAATACACTATATGCTAACTTGAATTTAAATAAAATGTAAAAAAAAAAAAAAAGGAGAAAAGATTCAACTTCTCAAACTCGAGGGGCAGTGTGTGTTCTAATGGGACCAGCTGATAAAGGGGCCGTTGGGTGACTTCTCCCGGCTGTAGTGAAGATCCAATGAGATGAGCATGGAAAACACAAAGGCTTCGACCTCCTTCCTCCCCAATTAAAGCAGCTTCCCCACCCTGCGGATGTCTCCTGTCCGCAGTCCCCCACCCTGGTTCAGCACCGCATGCAGGGGGGAGCGCCCTCTCCACTAGTGGAAAGTGAAAGAATTTCGGGTGGTGCACGGATGTTTTTCTTTTATACAACCAGCATCTCAAACCTGAAACAATGTTGATATTGCTGCTAAGGGTGAGGCTCAATTTATTGGGGTAAAAACCATGAGTCAATGAAAAAATATGCTCAGTAATTAATAGGAACCGTGCTGTCCAGATAAGGCCAGAGTTAGAGGGGAATCCCATGCGTGACTGATGTTTGGAAATATTCTACTCCATGTCCCACGCAATTACCAAAGAGCACCAATGCCCGGGGTCATCTTGGCAGGTCATTCTTTGCTGAGATTCGTCCTGAGGGTGGAGTGAGGCCAAAGGATCTGGGTAATTGTTCCAGTAAATTCTAACAGAAATGTCTGAAAGGCCATTTCCTACACTTGCAGCTCCCCTCAGACTCTAGCTACGATGCTAATTACATTGAACAATGGACAAAAAAATTCTGTGTTGGTCTGCGGGCACCTGTCTTAGTCTGACAGGATTAAAACATCTTATTGTACATCTGGTATTGATTTTCTTAATTTCAACAATCCAGGCCAATCCCTTTCATTCACAGCAAGAGAACGTTCTGTTGAAGTCCTACGGGTTCGAAAACAGAATGGAAGTTTCGAATGTGTTCTTGTACTACTCATTTCTAGCCCTCTTACTGATCCTATGGCTTTAGGCGACTCAAAGGAATTTTAAAATAGAGACAGACTGAAGGTCTGGGCTATGAGCTGCCTGTTTTCAGCCTCTCCTGACTGAGCGCCTAATTCTTGCCCACACAGGCTGGGCGCCAGGGCCAGGGGTCATGCTGGGCGGGCCGGGCAACTCCCCAGTGGCCCCGCATAGTCTCTTAAACCAACCTTTGTACACGTTATTTCCTTCCTCCATCGTGGGAAGGAAAACACTTGGTGACATTTTCCAGCCCTCATCTTCTTCCTGTTAAAGAAGAATGAGATGTCTGTTAATTACAGGGCTACCGTATCTCTCCGGTCGAGACACTACAATGTGCACACATCCGGACCACGGGACTATCGTAAGGCACACGGGCTCTTTCCTAGTTTATGAAAGAGGGTCTGGCCCCTTGCCTGGCCACTTTCCCTGCGGGCCAGTTTGAGCAGGGAGTGTTGTGTCCACCAACCAGGGCATGGCTGGTTCTAGAAACTTAGCTCAGCAGGCTCACTGAGGTGCCCCTGTTTCAGTCACCTCTCCCAAGGTACCCCACACCCTGAGTTTGGTCCTGTTGGCTGATGTTCTGCTTCCTTCTTTGTCCTGAGAGCTGATTCCCAGCCTGAGCCCTCCTGCTGCCCTCCAGCAGCTTGTATGGACATCAACTGGCTGGGAAGTAAGAAAAGCCTGGAGGGGACGTGGAGGTGCCCAACTTCTCATCAGAATTCCATTTTCCCATTTTCTTTTGTGAAAAAAATTCCTCTTTGGTCTGAGGCAAATATGTCCTCTTCTGTGAGGCTGTCCTGCCTTCGTCCAGGTGAACAAGACTCTCCCCTTACTATGTAGGATTTGCTTATACTTCCTGGCACCTGCTTCTCTGGTCCAACAGACCTTGGGAAGGAGTGGGATGTAATGGGGGGGTGCGTCCCAAAGCCTGGTCAGTGGGGGTCCAAGACTCCCAGCGCAGACAGCCCGGGATCCTTCACATGCAAGGGCATGTGGCAAAGCGCAAATCTAGTCACCTCGGTTATTTTAAAGTGTGGGCATTTGGCAATAGGTCCCATGGTCAGACTGGTCACTCAGGGGCTTTCAGATAATCCGATTGTTCCTTTAGGGTCTGAGTCCTTGAGTGGGGGTGGGGTTACTGTGATTTGGAGGAGGTTGGTAATTTCCCACTCAACTAGGAGTGAAATGATACTCCAATTCCAGATGCAGAAGTGGTACTTAGCCCAGGAACTCTCATTACTATTAACTCTATTTTAAAATAAAAATGCACCAAAAAAAAAATTTGATAGCTCGTTGCCAAAAAGAAAAAAAAATCATCTCCTATTTTCAAGCTTGCATTTAGAATATCATTTCACTTTTCCGCTCACACTTTTCTCCCCATTCATTGAGATGAAGAATCACACTTACCCATGCCTTTTCAGGATTTAGACTGCGGTTTCCTTCTGGAAGCAATGGTTTTTGAGTGTTTCAGGTAGAAGGAGATGTAAGGAAAACACACACTTTCTTCTCAGAGGAATGCACTTTCACCTAAAACTTTCTGTACAGTTTCCGGGAGTCTATCCTTGGAGTCTGTTTCCCAGGTTAGAGGGGCCTATCTCCTCTGGAGCTCAGCAGCCTCTCACTTCCTCTTATCTTCCTCTCTCACTGCTCCTCCGTAGACACAGAGGATGCTCAATACGGATGTTTCCATGATGACATCCTTATTCCTGATAACAGCCTCTGGAAATTCACAACACTCACGTCTCCATCTTTTTGAAGTAGTACAAAACTTCATTTGAAGTCCCCTAAAATGATGTAAGAATGTGGTTGGCCCCCTGGTTCGGCCTGGAGCAGCCCCTTGGGCCAGGCTGTTGGGGGAGGGGCACTGGGATCACAGAAAGCCTGGGTGGCCCCCCCGGGGCAAATGCAGCTTTTCAAGCTAACGGTGCTGTATGTGGGTGCTGGACTTTTTCCAGGATTTAGCACGAAGTTATAATGTAGAGAAGACTCTTTAGTATTCACATGATCATGTGTTTCAGACAGGTAAAATCTATTTAAAATAGTTCCAAGTGGTCTAACATATGGCTTGAAAAATAACAAAGAGGAAAGTTGTAAAGATGGATTGCATCGCGCTCCTCCTCTGGCTCCTGAAACCAACACGAGGTCCCCGTAGCTGACCTGTCGGGCAAACAGGGTGACTGTGGTACTAAAGCACATTTACCAAGGTGGCTACTGGTTTGCAGAGGGCCCTTCAGACACTAGCCCTGCCCTCTGTCACATATTCTTAAAGGGGTCTCCTTACCTGCAACCCTTAACACTTTTAGAGAAGGCAAACCAAAAGATCCACAAGAAAGACAATTTTTTTACTGTTGAATTTTGAGAATTCTTTATATATTCTAGATGCAAGTCCTTTTCTAGATCTATAAATAGCTAACAAACATTTTCTCCCAGTTCATAGATGTCTTTTCATCCTCTTCCCAGCGGCAGAAGTTTTTTATTGCAATGAAGTCTAATTTATCAGTCTTTCCTTTATGTATACTTTTGGTGGCAAGTGCAAAAACTGTGTGCAGAGCCATGGATCCTGGAGATTCCCCCCCTCTTTTTACCTGAAGGTTTTATAGTTTTACAGATGAATCCATGATCCATGTTGAGTTAATTTTCGCATATGGCACAAGACAGACGTTCCTCTCTTGTCCAGGGCATGAAAGGACGAAGTTTTGTGAAGCCCATCTTTGAATGTGTTTATGACACTTTTATGTTTTCCCTTTACTAGCTCTGAAGGTGAAAACCCCCAGACCAATCTCTTGGCTTCTGTCCTTCAGCATCTCAGTATAGGGGGTCATCGGATGGATCCAGATAAGAAATTGAAAACTTTCATGCTTCCAATGTTAAATTGCTTGCAAAGTTTTTTGATGGAATGGTCAAGTCAATGTAAGATTAATAGCTGTGGTTATTTGATTTTGATTTTAATTTTTTTTAGAGAGAGAGCACAAACATGTGAGCTGGGTTGGGGGACGAGGGGCAGCGAGAGAAGGAGAGGATCTCAAGCAGACTTCCCGCTCAGCGTAGAGCCTAACCTGGGGCTTGATTTCGTGACCTTGAGATCATGACCTGAGCTGAAATCAAGAATCAGATGCCCAACTGACTGAGCACCCAGGCACCCCCACAATTACCTTACTTTGCAATGTTGCTGTGCACAATTACAGAGACCCTGTCTTTTCTCAGGCCACCAGCCCCACAGTAAATTGGAAATCCAAGCAGGGACACTGAAACCTGCAAGTTCTTACCCTTAACCTTCCTTCTAGTCACTTCCATGTTCAAACGTCTTAAGGCTCTACAGGGACACTCACGAATCCTCAGAGTCCCGAGTAACAGAGGGTCTAAGGGGGAGCTTCTCCTGTTGCACTAGGGTCAGGGAGACAGAAGCTTTGGGCAGGTGACTCCAAGGCACATTTAGGCAGATGGAGGTGACCTCAGGAAGGGGGTTAGGTGGGAGGGGAAGCAGTCATAAAAAGGTGACCGTGGGTCTTTGCGAGCTAGGGAAGGCCGTGACTGTCCTGCCGACAGTGAGCCCGGATCTTCATGCCACCAGCTGGACGTACCTTTCCTTCTTCATTATTTTCAGAAAAGATCAACAAGGTAACAGAACTGGATGGCTTCGATCTTGACCTTATGAATGACATTTGATTTCAATGCATCCTCCCATGTGCAAACTTCTGAGGGGCTCTGGCTCCTGGCCCACACTTGTCCATGGGTGGGGCCTGCCTTGCAGTGACTCTGCTCCCCGTCTTGTGGCACCCCCAGCCTGGGCCCAACTCCCTCACCCAGAGGCCATCCCAACCACGGCCACAGACCACAAACCTTAGACTACAACTCACACAACTCGGGTCTGCTCAAGTCACTAGCCTTGGGATGACTCTTCTCTTCTCCACAAGGTTCTGTCCCATCCGTGGTTGCTCCAAGCTTTCCCAGCCCCACGTCACACCCCCTCCCAGGAGTCTGTCGTCCCTGCTCTGAAGTTGCCCTCTGGCTCTCTGGGCCAGCGATTGCCTAGAATCCTGCTTGGGGTCCCTGGTCCCCATCCAGCCCTCTGATCCAGTCACCACCAGACCCCTGTCAACAGCCCCTCTGTGGCCACTTAGGCCCATTTGTGTCCCTCTTATGGACTGGTGAAGCTTGTACTCCTCTGATATGTTGACAAGAGTCTATTTTCCGTTAATGGAGGTGAGTGGAAATATTCAGATAAGCCTCAGGTTTTTTTTTTAATATAAGGTCTTTCCCAAGTTTTCTGACTATATATGGACTAGCAACCGAGAAACGACCAAGTTTATGAAACTACCTGAAGTTTATGGATGATCCCTCAGCTGTGCCACCGTGAAACAGTGTTAGGGGTGAGTCACTTATGCAAACTAGACAGAACTAGTTTCCTCTCTCGCCTGCCTTACACTTTACCCAGAAAGAATAACAGGTGCCTTGTTCTACTGGTGAAAATACCAAATCTCATACAAAGGTTTCGGATAGCTTGTCTTGAGAATGGTTCTAGATGCCTTGGGGTTGGTTCTAAAATAAGACGTTTAAAAGTTAATAGAAGAGAAACTCTGACCTCAAGACGAGTAGCAATATAATATCAATATATGGATTTCATTAGAGATCATCATTTATGATCATGTTGTCACTTGTAGACCTGTATCTATCATGAATAAGCTCAGTTCTAAGTAACTGTGAAGGATTTTGCCCTTCATTGGCAACTACTTCATAAATGCTGATGTACTCTTATATACAATGGATATACTATGCCTCCATCAGAAAGGATGAATACCCAACTTTTGTAGCAACATGGACTGGACTGGAAGAGATTATGCTGAGTGAAATAAACCAAGTAGAGAAAGTCAAGTATCACATGGTTTCACTTACTTGCGGTGCATGAGGGGTAACCTGGAGGACAGTAGGAGAAGGAAAGTAAATGGGAAGTAGGGTAATCCAGGGAGAGAAACGAAACAACAGAGACTTTGGACACAGAAACAAACTGAGGGACTTGGAGGGAGGGGGGTGGAGGGATGGGAGAGCCTGGTGGTGGGTACTGAGGGCACCTATTGCGTGGAGCACTGGGTGTGGGGAATGGGGAATGAATCTTGGAACACTGGAAAAAAAATT
>PITA01018688.1:0-39633 GCA_004023965.1 Spilogale gracilis
TTCATCTTCTTTTTGGGTGTTGAGTTTGAGTAGTTCTTTATAGATCTTGGATACCAGCCCTTTGTCTGTAGTGTCATTTGCAAATATCTTCTCCCATTCTGTGGGTTGCCTCTTTGTTTTGTTGACTGTTTCCTTTGCTGTACAGAAGCTTTTTATTTTGATGAAGTCCCAGAAGTTCATTTTCGCTTTTGTCTCCTTTATAGAGCATTTCTACAATATTATAATGATACTGTTTGATAATCTTATTCTGTAAGCAAGTTTTTCATAAAACCATTTCTATTGCCTTGGAAATATAGACTGTTTGGGTAACTACTTTAAAATAAAAATCTTAAGAATGAAGTTAGAAAGTTATTAGAAAATCATGCTAAATATGATCTTTCCCTTGCATGTTTTCTCCCATCAAAAAATCAAACAAACAAAAATTCTTATTTTTTTCTTTCCATCTCTACTCATCTCTAGATATGGCCCTATACATTACTATAGACCTCTGCATCAGGTTCACTAAAATGACAAGATACCTTAGAATTGAATAAGTGTGTTAATTTACTTATTGATTATCAGCCCATGAAATTTCAAAATTGGGAATGTTCACATAAAAATCCTTATCTGTGCTCATTCTTAAACTCAGTCTATATTTCCATGTAGAATCAATATACTAGAGCTGAGGAGCAGCCAGACATTTTAGAAGGGTCTTGTACTCTCCAGATTGACACCGTTCCACCCACTCTGCCTTACTCTTATTTTTACCTCCATGGCCCAGGGCCTTTCAGTTTGTAACTTTCACCTAGCCATTTCCTCATAAAGTTGTCTCTTTGAGCCTAGCACATTTCAATTTATATACCTAGATCTTGAGTAAATTGGCAGAGAGAGGCAAGGGAGAAGTTTGAAGATCACTTCTGTTGTCTTTTTAGTAGAGAACGTACTGTACATAATATGTTTACTTTTCCAAAAAATTGATCACTGGGGAATGTTTATTCTTACTTCTTATATCCAGGACATAGTATAGGTTGAATAAATGTTTATTGAATGATAAATGAAGATCAGTTGCTCAAATACCTTAGTGGATAAACTGCTCAGTTCTCAGTCTTTTTATTTTTTAAAAATACTTTATTTTATTTATTTATTTGAGAGAGAGTGAGAGAGAAGGGAGTGGCGGGGCAGAGGGAGAAGCTGAGCAGGGAGCCCAATGTGGGACTCAATCCCAGGACCCTGGGATTATAACTTTGAGCCAAAGGCAGACTCTTAACTGACTGAGCCACTCAGGTACCCAGTTCCCAGCCCTCTTACGCCCATGTTTCCTCTTTATTGCACTGAAAACCACTCCTACCACCACCACCAATGATTAAAATCACTACTAGAAAAATATACCATGTGTCCCAGGTGGAGTGAAGGCTAAGTTGCTATAACAAAGAGGCCCCAGTTTATAGCTATTCAAAGAACATAAAAGTTTATCTCTCTTGCACATAACAGGTACTAGGATAAGAGGGCCACTCTGCTACATTCAGTGATTTAGGAAATCAGAGCAATTATTACTGCTCTACAGAACACATTCAGGCACTTCCATATCCTGGCTTGGAAGTAAGGGAAGAGAGAACACAGACTCAGTATTTTAAGTTCCAGACTTACCATAGGAGTCACATAGGAGCTGAGGAAATATGGAACCTGGCTATGTGGCCAGGTACCCTGCAATAATCAGGTCTATCTCTATGCAAGAAGGGGAGAATGGAATTTGATGGATGGCTAATAGACTCCTCCATTCCATGAGATGTATATCTAAAGCAAAGACCAAATGCAGATAGTATTCAGTGTTTTTCAAGATGATTTTCTGACTCATTAGAGGAAAATCTTTCAGGAATGAGAGTTCAGTGTTTGTACAGAAGTGTGATAAAGAGAATGATTTACCTGTGATAAAAACACTCAACCCCTTCAGCCTGATACCACCGAAAGGGCTTGTGTTTCTTGGTGACTATCAGTTTATGGTATACTTTCAGATTCCTCTTGTAGTTTATTGGCAGTTTTTCAATTTTGGCACTGTTGACATTTGGAGCTGGAAGATTCTTTGTTGTAGGAGCTGTTCTGGGGATTGCAGCCTGTTTAACAGCATCCTTAACCTCTACTTTCTAGATGACAGTATGCCTTCTAACCCCAGCCTCGACTATGGCAGCGAAAGATGTCTCCAAACATTGCCAAATGTCTCCTGTAGGTAAAATTGTCACCAGTGGAAGACCCTGGTGTAACTATAACCAAACTGCAGGAAATATGGCAGTTTTGATAAAACATACTTTTCGATTAACCTCTTCCTATGGATGCATGGTTAATATCTACACTTCTATCCAGCTACTATTTAAACAGTTTCATCACTACTTGAGTTGCATTTTGAGAGTGATTTCTGTTAGCATCATTAGTTCTTCCCATACTTTATATTTGACCATGCTGCTTCAAATGGTTTTAGTCATGGTTTAGGATTCATGCTTGATATCAAGGTTTAGATTATTAGGTTAAGTTAAAAGAATTTGAAAATGGTTCAGTTGTGGCAAAAATAAGATGTTTATGCAAGAATGTAAATTACATAGGATCATGAGATTATCAAGAGTTGGCAGCTGCTATTTGTGAAGAAAGTTTGTCTGCCCTGGGTTCATTGAATGGATTTTCACCTCAAGTTTAGAATTTGCCTAATCCTGCTCAAATCATTATTCATCTCTGACAAGATCAAAAATTTGCTAAAGAAAGAAGGTTAAATTTTTTTTCTACTTAATCTTTCTGCTTTCAGATTTAGACAAGTATTTGTCAAAACACTAAGCTAGGTAAAGCTAGGTATTCTGGAGAATATCTACACCTCCTTTTAAGGGGCTGGTGGTAGGGGAGCAGGAAAGTAGTAGAAGCCTTAATGCCGGGATTGTGCTCCTCCCTTCCCAATTTTTCTGAAAGATTTTAAGGTAGAAAAGAAAGCTCTGCCTAGTATTGAATAATATCTCTTTGTGTCTTTCACCTTTTGATTTAGGCTGACCACAATGCCCACCTTACCTACCTCACAAGGAAATTTTCCACACCCTCAGACTTTTATGCCTGCTTAGCCCTGTTTTACATCTCCTGAAAAGCTTCCCCAGTAACCACAGCCTATTGGATCAGGAATGGACATATGGCCCAAGAACTTCAATTCTGACAGTAACTGATGACACTGTCTAATCCAAAAAGTGAGCTAGACCACTCCTTTTGAGGATTTAATCTAGGAAATCTACAGTGAAGGCTGAAGTTAATAAACTACATAGAGAAATGGGCCATGAGACAGTGTCGAGGTCTTAAGGTGGAAACTATAAGGCATAAAGCTAAACTAGTATTATGAATAAGAAAAGCATCTATTAAACTAAAATTTAAAACCAGTACATTCAGAATAGAAGAGAGGAATAACTTGCTGATTACCTGGGACGGAAAAAAAAACTAGTTTTGAATTCCCACCTCTCTGTTCACTTCAATTATTGTAAGGACTCCAGCTGAAAGTAATATTGTATAATGGTTAAATATGTGGGGCTGTGGAGTCAGGCAGCCTGGGTTCAAATCACAGCTTTACTATTTAATAGCTGAGTGTTCATAGTTATGCGTATTGCAAGACTTTCTGTGCTGTAGTTTTCTTCTTCCTCAGAACCTAGAGAGAATAAAGCTGAAAGGAATCCTTCTAGAAAGAATTGTCTTCTTAATAATGAGTCTCTGGATGTGCTCACCTTCTTTGGTTCCAAGCTGTCAGCATTGTCTTGGGCCTGCTGTTTCCCCATTACTTTTCCAGTCCCTGAGTACATTAAGAAACCAAGCCAAAACAAATAAACAAAAAAACGCCCACCCACTGTCAGTTAGTCACTAGCTGAGAATAGTGTACCCTCTGGGGAGTCTTTGGGGCACGACATCACTTTTTAAGGGTATTAACTGTCCAAAACCTCCCAGGTGCCTAGATAATACAGCTTCACTTTTTCCAGCCCTTCTTTTTAGTTTTTTTCTGAGATAATAACTCCAGTCCAACAGATTTATTGATTTATTGATTTCAAATATGTGTTTCTCGGACAAGTTTCTCAGTTCTGCTCACTCTATATCCTTTACCACTATCCCCCATATTTCCCTCCTCTTGGTCTCTCCTGAACCATCTCCCACAAGGTCTTCCATGAACCCTTCCCTGATCAGCCTACCCCTGACAAAGATTCCTTGGTTTTGGGCTTCTGTCTTCATCCTTTAGAATCCAGTTTTAGCAAGAATCTTGCTAAGTCAGTTTAGCCAAAATCCCCTACTGTACTATTTGATCACATTCCATACCTGACCAAATTCCTCACCTACCCCAACCCTCCTTGGTATTATCTGATAACACTGACCTGCCTTCAGCAAGAATCCTGTTAGGTCAGTTTCAGGAAAAAAAAAAAAAAAAAATCCCACTCTGTGATTAATTTCCATGTATCAGCTCCCTCATTCTACTCCTCGGCTATAAATCCCCACCTTTCCTTGTTGTACTGGAAGTAAGCCTGATCTCTCTCTCGCCTCCTGCAAAAGCCCACTGCAGTGATCCCTACAGCTATGGCAATAGTTCTGAATAAAATCGGCCTTATAATTTTAACAGGTGTCATAACTTTTTCTTTAATGCCCACATTGGCCTTGATCCTCTAGTCTCACTGTGTATACAGCTCATTTCAGCCATTAAAAGCTATTTGTGGTGTTATTTCTGTGTCTCAGAAATAGATTTCCATGGTGCCATGTCTTTACCAAATTATTCCATGTTGTCCATGGTCCATGAACACTAGAAGTGTTTAATAAATACGTGTTAGTTCTTCTGGGGATAAACATAATTGTCAGTTTGCTACAAGACTGGGCAGTGCAGTGGCTGAATACTTCCCAAGAAACCTATCCAGAAGACTTGTCAGTGTCTTGTGGGAGTAGGGGAAGTTTACGTCAACCTCCTCATTGCAGGTTGGATTGTCTAGAAAGCAGATTCAAGGATGGAAATGAATATGTGAGGGCAGGGGGATTGTCAGGCAGTCCTCTTGGGATCAATGACTGTAGAAGGAGAGGGAAGGAAGCCAGATCAAACAAAGAAACAGGGCTACAGAGTAGTTACAAGGCCTGGACAGACCCCATGGGGGGACATTAATGCCAGGATAACCCTTTAGAGATTTCCCAAATGGGAGCAAGGGGATGAGACCTTTAGACCCACTCTTACCTCATTAACCACTTTTTAGATGTGGGCTGCCCTTAGCAGGGACCACGCTCTTTAGCTGCAGCAATTCCCAAAGAGGGCTTACAACTGAGCTCTGTTTGCTGACAGCCAGTCTCAGCAGTTGAATATGGCCTTCAGTCCCGAAAGGGAATCTAGAATGCACAGCATAGGATCCCAAACGGACCTCTGCAAAGACGTAGGATATAGAGGCTAGAAAGTTCCAGTCTAGACTGGATCAGATAGAGTCCGTATCTGTGTCAACTACTTGCTTTGGACTCCTCAGTAGGCTCTCTCTTGCCCATGTAATAAAGTACACACTCTTCTGCCTGGCATCCAAGCCCCACATGGATATTTATTTCCCTCTTTACAACCTCTAAAACACCAGAATACTTGCCCTTGGCTTCTGTTTTTATCTTTGTATCGAATAACTTTTGATAGTCCAAGCTATGTCCGTCCTGGAAGCCAAATTTTCTTCTCGTTTCATCTTTCACCAATCCCTCACCCCAGCCTTGTCTGCCAGTTCTTTCTGCAGTACACATAGATTGTTCTATCTGGTCCATTCATTTGGGCCCTTGAACACACCCCACTGTGTGCAGCCGTGTATCCGGGAGATATGTAAAAGGTTCTGCATGTGAGACTGTAAGCTCCCAGAGGGTGGGAATTGTGCTTACTACACCCCGCATAAGGTCTGGGGCATCGTGATCGTTCCAAATATAGTTACTTCCCAAACCCTGATCTACCTCAGGTCAGCTGTGTAAGGGAAAAAAAAATTTACTTTTCTTCTTAGAAATGTTAATGAATGGGGCCCCACTTAGTTCTGCTTGTATACAGGGTCCCCCGCTTCAGTGGGAAGTTATAATGCACAGCTCAGTAGACAAGAGAAAAAAGAGAAAAAAACGAAGGATGAGCTCTTTGCTCAGATGTTCTCATTTATAGTATACTTCAGGACAGGAAATAAAGACGTCCTGCCAATTCAAAGGACATTATTTTTGTGGAAGGTAAAAGACATGCACATGAAGTCAGTTAGTCACATATAGTGTGAACTGGTTAAGATTGAGTTCAAGTAAATCAGAAATTTTTTGAAGAGTCAACAAAATTTCAAAATTCACGGTCATTTCCTGAAAGTACAGTCTGGTAAAATTGGCTTATCACCTCACTTTTAATGCATATATGCGATTTCCTGCTTACAGCATTTCCCAAAGGGATGAGAAAAAAGTATTTTACAACTAGGCAAGTTTTATAAGAGGGATTATCTGTAGTTCCTGAATAAGAAGCCTTCTCCCTCTCCAGGCACACCTGCATCTCCTAATAACCGACTTACGCAATTTTCCTCTCTACTTGAATCAAAATTGGCAATGTGTTGTATATGTCTCACAGAGTGAATGTTTAAATCTTGTATTTACTGGTTCATGAAACTGGTTCCCTCTAGTTTACCAGCATGGAGGGGAAGGTTTGCAGGGAGCAATTAGGGAGAAGATAGCCAAAGAAACACAAAGTCAGTTGAAAAAAGAAATCTGTGTGTCTGGCTCTATGAATTATGACTATTCAAGGGGGAAAAAATCTGAACCTTTGCCAAAAGACTGGCGTGTAAAGGGACAGCTGGAGTTTTCTGTTAGGGGTTACAATGCATTACTTGTTCCATAAGGGAAAAAGGGGATCACTTACCACAGCAACTCACACATCGCATGAGACATTGGCATATCTCTACCTTGTGAAGCATTTTCTTCAAAGGAAAAGAGCTAGATATTTCAGGGGGGTCACTGAAGATCTTTGGGTATAGACATGCTGACCTTCCTGGTGGAGATGTGTAGCCTTTGTGGTGTGTGGACTCAGTCTCTATAGATGCCTTCATTGTCGTATAACTTTTATACAGGATGTATTGTTTAAACTGCCAACCCTAATTCCAATGCCCTTAGAGACTCAGGAAATTCTAAGCAAATAATATAAAACCCCATTGTATTTTTCTTTGGTTGAGATGCAAATAACATTTTGAGCAAGAATGTTAACAAATGCATAACCATGGCACTAAGTTGGAACTTTCATCGGGACTCTAAAATTTAAATGTTTTAAACATTTAAATACAAATGAGAAAGAATGAAAAAAAGAATGATAATCACATTTAAAAGTCTCTTAGAAATCAGAGACTCTGCCACTGCTGTCCTTGAATCTGTGCTCATAGTAGGTCTATTTGTGCACTCATCAGCCCTAAGACCAGCACTAGCCAGAATGGGTTAACTCTGAACAAATCCTCTCCACCAGGGGCAAGGCAGACACACGGGAGAAGTCACATCTTTTCCTAACCCTAGATTCATTTTATTTTTATATGTTTATTTACTTTTAGATATTTGAAATACAACTTTATTCTGATTCTAAACAAAACGAATGGAAATGGCAGTGACAAATGAGATTTTGCCACTGGATTTTGTGATGCGGTTAAAGTAGTCTTATATCTGAAGCTCAGGAAGGAAACAACTGCATTCCAAAACAGCTAAATATGTAGGTCCAAAAAAATGGAGGTACTTTTTAGACTTCCGCATTCACTCTGAAGCCCATTCATCTCTTTCAGCATTCCCAAGATGAAGCGCATGTTGTGCTCAGCTCTGTAATAAAGTGACAAACATGCCTCACTACTGACATCACGGACACACGGCTATAGACAACCAGACTTCTGACGCTGGGCTGCAGGTGCACTTTTTCACACGCCATCATTGTCATCCAAGAGAGCAGTTGTTTGAGCAAGTTCTAGATCTTGCTCCTACTGTGGTGCCTAAGCTGGCTGCATGACAACCTCTGGTGGGACAAGAGCAGGCATGGCGACCAACTCCAAGTTAGGGTCTCCAGTTAATTTTCTAACAAGCCGTAGGAAGGACTTTTTGAAGTTGTAGTTACTTTTGGCAGAAATGTTATAGTACTAACTGTTCTTGTTTCAGTGGGAGATAATAGATTTTGCCTTAACTTTCCTGTCCTTAGTGTCCACTTTGTTGCCACACAGCACCGTGGACATGTTTTCCCATACTCATATCAGATATCTATCCCATTTAGACACATTCTCATAAGTAACCCTTGATATTACATCAGACATTATCATGGGACCCTGGGCTTGGATGTAATAGCTATCTCTCAGCCCACGAAATTTCTCCTGACCAGCTGTACTCCATACATTGAACTTAATAGGTCCTCTGTTGGTATGGAGCAAAAGGGATGGACCTCAACACCCAAGGTGGCTACATGCTTCTCAAATTCACCAGTCAGATGAAATTTCACAAATGTAGTTTTTCCAGTACCACCATCACCAACCAATACAAGTTTGAACTGGACTTGAGGTTCTCTTTGGGCAGTCATCATACTGTTGCTTCCAAAAGTGTCTCCAGTCCATCCGACTGAGGCTCCTAACCCTAGATTTAAACAAAGAAACAAAAAATTTTTTAAAGGTTGATTGGGCGATCTGTTTTGCTATGTGCAATTGGGGTTCATTTCTTAGATTTCCAAAATTAGTGGAGAAGTCAGATTCCATCTTGCTGGTTAAGCATATCAAAGCAGATTAATTAAAAATTATCTCATATTTGATCTTTCTTTGAAAGTTATATGTTTAAGTAGATATTTATAATGCCTATGAAGAAGAAAAATAGGAATTGGTGCATTTAAACCAACCTTGAGGTGTTTGGGGGTATCTCAAGCAAAGCGGATCAAGTTCCAGGATTTACAGTATCAGCCTTTTGGAAGGTAGCTAGGTAGAGATGCCACTTGGTTTCCTGAAGAGTGGGGTACACACCAGCACTCAAGTTTTCTTGGGCCATGGCCTCAGCAACAAAGCCATATTAACAACCCAGGGGTTGTTCAGATTCTAAGGCAATTATAAACCATGATAGCAGAGAACAGGCCACTCACTTGCCATTAGAAAATTCCTCACATATGTTTTAGTCCTTTAGGATTTGTGGTAAGATTTCAACAGAAAGAATGTGAATAGTATTTTCCAAAAGGGTTCTTGTTGCCTGAAGGATTTCCTATCATTTAAAATGTTTGTTGGCAGATATACTGAATAAAAGAAATTTCTTCTCACCAGTACTTTACAAACTTGTTGAATGTTCATATTAATGATAAAAGACCTGAAAGAAAATAAGAGAAGCCCACATTTATTTTATGCTCTATTTTCTCAGATCATATATTAATGTTCCAGAAAGTAGCTCATTACCATTTCTACTGAAGAGGTCTCTTTCTACTTCATTCACCAACTTTGCTTTCTTTATTATCCTGTAGACTACTGGAGTCTGTTTAGCATTTTTGTCATTGACCTTTTATCTTTGTTCATATTTTACTCTATAATATCTTATGGGAGGTTACTTATTTTTTAGAATGATTAATATCTGTAATCTTTTTTATTAAAGTATAATCATCATATGGTATTACATTACTTTCAGGTGTTCAATATAAATGATTTAATAAGTCTTCACATTACTCTGGGCTCATCACAGTGAGTGTTCCCCTAATCCCCTTTATTTATTTTATTTATCCCCTAACCCACATCCTTTCTGGAAACTTCTAGTTTGTTTTCTGTGTTTAGGGTCTCTTTTCTGTTTGTCTCTCTTTTTCTTTTTTTCCCATCTGTTTCTTAAATTGTATGTGTGAGTGAAATCGTATGGTATTTGTCTTTCTCTGTATGACTTAGTTCACTTAGCATAATACCCTCTTTGTCTATCCATGTTGTCGCAAATGGCAAGATCTCATTCCTTTTTATGGCTGAGTGATATTCCACTGTGTGCGTATACCACTCTTATTTATCCATTCATCTATGGATGGACATGTGGGTTGCCTCTATATCTTGGCTGTTTTAAATAATGCTGCAATAAACTTAGAGGTGCCTGCATCTTCTTGAATTAGTGTTTTCATATTCTTTGAGTAGTTGTCCACTAGTATAATTATTAGATCATGCAGTAATTTTATTGCCAGTTTTTTGGGGGAAACTCCATACTACTTTCCACAGTGGCTGCACCAGTTTGCATTCCCACCAGCACATGAGGGTTCCTTATTCTCCACATCCTCACCAACAGGTGTTATTTCTTCTCTTTTTGATTCCTGCCATTCTGACATGTTTTAAGGTGACATCTCATTGTAGTTTTGATTTGCATTTCCCTGACAACTAATGATGCTGAGCATCTTTTCACGTGTCTTTTGGCCATCTACATGTCTTCTTTGGGAAAATGTCTATTCAGGTCCTCTGCCCATTTTTTAATTGTATTATTTGGTTTTTGTGTGTGTTGAGTTGTGTAAGTTCTTTATATATGTTAGATATTAGCCACTTATCAGATATATCATTTGTGGTCTTTTAATTAATTTATTTATTTTAGAGAGAGAGCACGTGTATGGGAAGGGGGCTGAGGGCAAGGGAGGGAATCTCAAGCAGACTCCCTGCTGCATGTGGAGCTTAGCCATGGGGTTCAGTCTCACCACCCTGAGACCATGACTTAAGCCAAAATTAAGAATCAGATGCTTAACCGACTGGGCCACCCAGGTGCCCCTCAGATATATTGTTTGTAAATATCTTCTTCCAAATACCTGTGTTGTTTTGTTGATAGTTTTCTCCAGTCTGCAAAAGCTTTTTATTTTGGTATCATCCCAAAAGTTTATTTTTACTTTTTGTTTCCCTTGCCTGAGGAGACATTTCTAGTAAAATGTTTCTATGAGTAATCTATTTAAGTACTATAGAAAATGGAAAAAAGGAAGTCCTTAGTATGTTACTGAAGAACTATAGTTTTCAATTGCAGTTCTTTTTTTCATCATCCTAATTTTTTTAAATTGTGGTAAAATATACATAAAAAAAGTTATCATCTTAACCATTTTTAAGTATATAGTTCAGTATTGTTAAGCATATTCACATTGTTGTGCAACCAACCTGTAGAACTTTTTTGTCTTACAAAACTGAAACTCTGTACTCGTTAAACAACTTCCCATTTCCCCCTCCTCTTAGTCCCTGAGAAGCACCATTCTATTCTTTTTCTATGTATTTGACTACTCTAAATATTCCCATATACGTGGAATCCCACAGTATTTGTCTCTTTGTGACTGGCTTATTTCATGTAGCATGGTGTCCTCAGGGTTCATCCTTGTTGTAACACATGTCAGAATCTCCTTCCTTTTTAAGGCTAAGTGATACTCCATTGTATGTTCATACCACATTTTGTTTATCCATCCATCTGCTGATGGACTTTTGGATTGCTTCCACTTTTTGACTATTGTGAATAACGCTTTTATGAACATGAGTGTGCAAATATCTCTTTGAGTCCTTACTTTCAATTCGTTTGGACATATATACAGAAGTGGGATTGCTGGATCATCTGTTAATTTTAGTTCTACCTTTTTGAGTTATTGCCATACGGCTTTCCGTATCAGCTGCATTTTACACCCCCATCAACAGCATACAAAAGTTCCAATTTTTTCATATCCTCACCTAAAGTTTCTGTTTTGTTTTCTTTTCCTGGTAGTAGCCATCCTGATTGGTGAGGTGATACTTTGTTATGGTTTTAATTTGCATTTCCCTAGTGATTAGTGATGTTGAACATCTTTTCATATGCTTATTGGCCATTTATACATCATCTATGAGAAATGTCTATTCAAATTCTTTGCCTATTTTCTTAGGTTATTTATTGTTTGTTGAGTTATAGGAGTTCTTTATATATTCCAAATATTAATCCCCTGTCAGAGATACGATTTACAGATATTTATTCCTGTTCTATAGGTTGCCCTCTCCTTCTGTTGAAAGTGTTCTTTAAATGTACAGTTTTTTATTCTGATGTCCAATTTATCAATTTCTGTGTTTGTTGCCTACAACCAGTCAGTCAGTTGAGATGTGTACATTGTATAGGATTAATCAGAATTTACATCTGAAGTTGAATTTAATGCTGTTTCCACTTGGTAGTAGTTTTTAGCAGTTTTTGAAGTTTTAAATGTTGATGGACAAGATGATGCCTCCATTCTTTTAAAGGGTTAATTGAGTTGATGAAAATAGATCGGAGTATTTTGAGATAACAACATTTTTTTTGTCTAACTATATTTATGCTACTCATTTTTTCCCAGTGAAAGACTAAAAGGGATTTTTAATTACCATATATTTTAACTCTCCCAAGCATAGTAAAAAGGGGGAAGTTATATTTTTAACATATAATGAGAAATCTATGTATTCAGAACCCAACAGAGAAAAGCAAGAGATATTGTTCTTCTCAGCAACTACAAGGAACACAACCTGCCTTTCTCCAAAACCCAAATCTTTTGACCTACATTGAAACTAAACAGAAGTTTCTTTGTCTAGTCTTAGAAACCTTGAATGCTGAGATGCTAACTCTGGGGGATAAAATATTAAAGCAGCTCTCTGTGTTAAGTGAGTTGCTGTTCAACATTTGTGCAAAGAGTTAGTTACTCCACTTTAGTGAAAGTACTACCATAGGATTGTATAGTTTCCGGGTGGAAAATAGAGCTGCAAAACATCAATAAAGGTTATATGAATTTACAGGAAAAGGAAGAAAAGAATAACAAGAAAATACAGATCATTGTTTTTTTTTTTCAGACTACTACCATTAAAATTTCCTTTTGCTTTTCACCTCCATTTTATTGTGATACAAGCTGTAATAATAGATCTACAATATGGGACATTTCTTACTTTTCCATGTGAATCTGTATTTAAGCATTAAGAAGTAGTTTACTTTCCTTTTTGCATGATAATTCAACAGCCACTAAAATGTATAAAGCTTAGGATCCACAACTATCTGCATTGTTCTCTACCTTTTGCAGCAGACAGATTCTTAGAGGTGAAATCTGGATTTGATCTCTGCAGAACATTCAATACCTCAAGGATATCTCAGACTTTGCTTTCATTTGCTATTTTTGACTTTTAGTTTGCTGGGAGACAGTGCATTCCTGATAAACGTGGATAAGTTTTTGTTCCGATATATGTGAGATTTACAAGGACCTGAGTAATGTCTTGATAAACTTATGTCACCTTCTTGAAATGAGCATCTGGTTGGATGATGCCTCCAGATTCTTCCTGTGACTATTTTACTATCTGTGGAAAGGCAAATTGGACTTTTTATATGCAAAGGACTATTTCTTTTCTCTTTCTTTTTTGTTTCTTTGATATTAATATTGTTTTTACTTTTTGTTTGGGAAGGTGAAGAAATTTATACATAAAACAGAAGGAAGAAGTAGAAAAAAAGGAAATGATGGAGAATAAGGAAAAAGAAGAAAGAATGATTAGGAGGGAAACTAGGGAAGATAAGAAAAAGTAAGAGTAAGCAGAACATTTTGTCTGGCCTCTGCTAATTTCTTACAGCTTTGGGATTTATACTGTAATTGCTATTCAAATGACACATCATAGAGGTAAAATGAGAAGAGTTGATTAACTGGGAATTCAAGATGAAAGAGCCTTTGAAAGAACTTTATCTATCTTAGCCCCACAACTTGCAGGGAAAGAAACCACACTGTAAAATGATTTCCCCACAGTTCTTCCTGGTAGTTAATAGAACTGGAATTACAACTAATGACCAAGTCAGTATTATTAAGTGACAAATAGGGAGTAATCAAAATTCTGATATTAAGTCCCACTCAAAATTTAATTAAGATAGCTCCCCATACATTACTATACATTTGAAATAACGTCGTTGTGGTGTATTTGAATCATGCTCCTGGTGCAATGCAACACAACAGATTTTGTTCATAGGCCCTGGTAAAGGAGCTAGGAAACTTTGTTTTGGCTCTTTACTTTACTGAACTTAAATTTCCCCACCTATAAAATATAAGTGTTGTACAGACAACTTCTAAAGTCTTTTCCAGGTCTGAAAATAAATTTCTAGGAATATTTCCTCATTCAAGTTCGTATATAGCTCCCCACATGCTTAGTCCTAAAGCACTTTTCCCAGAGAAGTATTGCGTCGTAGATCTCATCAGCATGCAGTCTACCACGTCAACATAGTCAACTCGGTCAACCAGGTTTGGATAAGCTTTTGCCGTTTTACTCAGTTTGAAGCAATCATAGCCACGCTCCTTCTCAGTACCCACACCACTCCAGTATACATTCCTAATTGGCCAAAGTTATTAAATGGCTCAGAAAGGAAAGTTTTTTGTTTTTCTCTTTAAAATCTCAACAGAGAACAAAGCAAAGTGTGTTTGTTGGAAGAGCACATACTCTGCAATTCCTGTACTGGGATGTATATATCATCCTGTAGAGGACAGGCTTCTTTTATCCAGCCCTAAAATCTCAAAAACAAACCTTAAATTTGTATAGCAGGAAGTTAACCCCTTTGTACTGTGGAAAGAGCATCAAAAATAGACTTAGTTTCTTGAAAAACAAAAGAATGAAAACAGATGTAAGACTTTGGTAAACAGTAGAAAACAATTTACAGACAGATGAATGGATTGTCGTAAGAGCTAATGTACCTGTAAGTAAGTAGGGTGAGCATACATCTGTTTTTCCTGGGGCAGTCCTGATGACTTCTGTTATCCCAATGTAACTTTTTTTTTTTTTAAGATTTTATTTATTTGACAGAGAGAAACACAGCCAGAGAGGGAACACAAGCAGGGAGAGTGAGAGAGGGAGAAGCAGGCTTCCCGCCGAGCAGGGAGCCCGATGTTGGGTTCAATCCCAGGTCTCCAGGATCATGACCTGAGCCGAAGGCAGTCGCTTAACCAACTGAGCCACCCAGGCGCCCCCCAATGTAACTATTAATAGCACCTCTTTCACTTTTGCTACTTTTGACTTTCAGTTTGCTGGGAGACAGTGCAGTCTTGATAAACGTGGATAAGTTTTTGTTCTAATATATGTGAGATTTACAAGGACCTGAGTAATGTCTTGATAAACTATGTCACCTTCTTGAGATGAGCATCTGGTTGGATTTCACTCCCAAAGTGTCACAGTTGAGAAACTAATTAGCAGTGCTACCCTCAAATAAGCCACACTAATAAAAGGTTGTGTTCTCCATTCTAGGAATGGAGGGAACAGCTCTCTTCTAGGCTTCCTTTTAAGATATTCACCTTGAATTACAAATTCAAGAACATTGGCCACATTTTATGTCCATTTTAATAAAGTTTATTATCCCACCTCAGTTGCCTGTCAGCCTAACCGTGAGAAACCTATTTGATCATATTTAGGGTCTATCCCTATCTTGGACTGATGAGAGCAGATATCCAATGGTAGCATCTTTCTGAGCCATGTGTCTTGATACTGGGAAGAGAGACCTTTGTTGAGAAACACTGGCTTTTTATCACTTAAGAACAGCTTAGTCCTTTTTTTCCCTGTTGTGGGAGAAAACTAAGCTCCTTAAAGGCAGGAGATGGGCAAGGGTGTATTAACTGTTAACATGTGCCATATGCCAACACTAATGAGAAGGGATAGTTTTGTGCTAGAACACAGAACATTAAAAAACTTGCTTGTGGGCAAGAGAAATGACCTGTCAATTCACGGAGTGCTTTTATAAATGTTAGCCAAAGAAAATTGCCAGATTTTGTGAGTGTGTGTGTGTATGTGTGGATCATGTGATTGGGGAGAGGGATGGTTGTTGGGCACGACAGGTTTTGTAGCATTATCACTCATGGAATTTCAGATCATCACTTCTGAGGCTTCTCAAGGAAGTGCTGAGAATCCCATATTACAGAGAAAAATGGGGATCTTTCATTCACTGTGAGCCCAGACACATCCTGGGGGGTTGAATGGAAAGGGAATGAACCATCCACAGGAGGCATATTTATTCTGCAGCCCCTTTTCTACCCTTTTTGTGGTCCAGTGGTTGGTTTTATGTTTAGCTTTTTAGAAGGAAATGGCAAATAAACTGGGAAGGTTAATTTTTGCTTTACAACAAATAGAGTTTCTGTACCTAGACAATATCTTTGCATTAGGTGACAATCATCCATATCAAGTATATCCTAAAAGAATAGCAAGAAAGGGAAGATATATATGATCTGTGATTATTTGCACAAAAGGAATTTTTTTCATATTTTTTTCTGCAGAAATAGTAATTGGAAGTTTAATGTGAAAATAGCTTACTCTAGGAGAAATTTTTTAAAATGAAGTATTAATAAAGTGCTTCAAGACCTTTCAAAATAAAAAAATCAGAATAAATAAATTATTAACTTCATAGGACAAAATATATTAGTGTTATTATTAATGGCATTAATAGTTCAGTAGAAGATAAAAAGAACCTATTTATTGTGAAAATATTTTGGTAAATTCAGATTGTTTTTAGATAAACACCACTGTCATGCCTAACTTTTCATCCTATCTAGATTTTTGTTTTCTTTTCTTTTTAAGAAATTTCTCATCAGCCAAATCCCTCAAGCCATGCCTTCCTATAATGTTCCTTTGATGACTTAAAATAAAACTTCCCTTCCTATTTCTGGGAGCCATTTCAGCCAATCTCTGAACACTCTTAAAGATCACAAAAGAAAGAAGCTTGATGAACTAAATCACATTCTTTTTCAACTTATGGTAGATTCTTTTCCTTCAGTAATTTGTGTAATAGTTCCCAGGGAATTTTCCAAAGATAAAACAAAGAGAAATAGGAGGCCCTAGAATTTTGGCATTATATTGGCATTGTATGTATCTTGAGATGTCATTCCTCAAAAATAAATTATTTACTAGAACATATAACAGTTTTTCAAAAATAAAAACATGCATAGTCAGGCTTAATCATTCATTATGCCTTTTGTTAACAAGAAGGGCTAGAAAGACTTGATGCCTAATTTTATTAAGGCATCATACTGTTATACAAATCTCTTTCAGTTATACCACTATCTGTAAAATAGAAGCTTTCTTTTGCCTTTTAGGCCAAAATCACAGCCTCATTTTCATTTATGTTCTGGGTTTATTCTTGCTTGAAATGAAATAAAAATCATGTGTAATTTTCTCATAAATCAGATTTCTTCATATGTGAAGACATTTGATTCTTTACTTCAGAGCAAAAATCTGATTATTATCCTTTAAGAAATAATGTCTTGGAGGGTGTCAGCTCACCAGAATTTACATTCTGTTTATTTAGATTCTGTTCCTTTGAGAAAATGGCAGATTCTTTCAGTAGGTCAACAGGAGAAGGGAGAATGCTAACACACAGGACTAAAACAACTCTTATTTTTAACAAATATATATTTTTAAAGCTGGTTCAAATAAGGATTTCTGTACAATCCATTGGTTGATTTTACCACACAATAAATCTAATTCAGTTGTTTAATTGACAGGAAACTTGCTTAGATGGATACAGATTATTATTATTATTAAAAAAGTAAAAAAAAAAAAGAGCTCAGCCTCCAGGAATGTTTTCTTAAAAATCAGAGCTTAATTTCTTTCCAGAATTACAATTACTCAATTCTCTTGCATGCCTTATTCTTTTTTAAAAATAATACTTTTCTAAATTGTTTGTTAACCATTTCACAGCTATTACACAGCTTCATGAAACAATGTGTTAATCTTGATATGTAACAATGAAGAGTTATTTGTAAAATGAAATAACCTCCACCCCTGCCTTCTCCTGCAGACCTGCCCTCTCCAATATGCCCTTGGCTAAAGCCAATCCAAAGCAGTGCCTGGCAGTGTGTAGCAGCCTCAATAGTGGCCACTCCAAAGTGACTTCTGCCTTGGGGAAGGAGGATGATAACCACACATACCAGTTCAGCTGTGCCCCAGCAATGGGCTAGGGGCAAACATCAGGTCTGACTGCAGGCAGCATCCACCATGAAAGCTTCTCAGGGAGAGAGCACCCTGCAGTTCAGGGCTACTGAAGCCCTGGCAAAAGCCTTGTCTGACTCAACTTAATCCCAACGGGCTCCATACTGGCCCAGTAACATCACAGAGACCAAACTCTCCCCACAACAGGCAAAGAGAGCCATTCCAAATGAGTAGGCTGAAGGCAAAAGTAGCTTAGCCACAATAGCAGGGTGCACGCAACAAACACTACACACATAGAAGACATCCCTGAAGTGCCAGTTTCTGATGAACAGGGGACATTGCACTGCAGGATACTATAGGACTACTTCTTCGTAGTTCACTACATTCAAGGTTAGGAAATGTAGCTGACTTTTCCTAAATAGATGCAGAAAGTTAGACAAAATGAAGAGACAGGGGGATAGGTCCCAAATGAGAGAACAGAACAAAGAGAGCTAAATGAAGTGGAGTTGAGTAATACACCTTATAGAGAATTTAAAATAGTGGTCATAAAGATACTCACTGGACTGAAGAAGAGAATGGGGGACCTTTGTGTGACCCTTGAAAAAGAGATACGAAACATAAAAAAAGAACCAAAGATTAAGAACTCAATAATTGAAATTAAAAATGCACTAAAGGAGAAAAATACACTAGAGGAGTAAATAGTAGATTAGAGGAAGCAGAATAACTGATCGGTGGCCTGGAGGACAGTAATGGAGAGCAATCAAGCTGAACAGGAGAGAGAAAAAATAATAAAATGGGAAACTAGACTTAAGGACCTCAGTGACACCATGAAGTATAACATTTGTATTATAGGGATCCCAGAAAGAGAAGACAGAGAAAAGGGAGAGAAAATGTATTTGAAAAAATATTAGCTAAAAACTTCCTGAACCTGGGGAAGAAAACCAATATCCACATCCAGGATTCACAGAGAGCCCTTCCCCCAAGTCAACATAAGGAGGTCCACACCAAGACACAGCAATTAAAATGGCAAAGGTAATGGTAGAGAATTTTTAAGGCAGCAAAAGAGAAGAAAACAGTTATATAGAGGTGAAACCCCATTAGGCTACCAGCTGCTTTTTCAGCAGAAACTTTGCAGGCCAGAAGAAAGTGGCATGGTATATTCAAAGTGCTGGAAAACAAAACCTAAAAAGCAGCTGCAACCAAGAATACTCTACCAACAAAGCTGTTGTTCAGAATAGAAGTAGAGATTTTTCCAGGCAAACAGAAGTTAAAGGAATTCATCACCACTAAACCAGCCTTATAAGAAATGTTAAAGGGGACTCAAAAAGTGAAAGGGAAAGACCATAAGCAGGAATAAGAAAAGTAGGAAGCACAAAAATAGTAAAATTAAGTATATCTATAAAAATCAGTCAAGAGATAGAAATAATAACACCTCAGAAATACAAAGGATTACAAGAGAATATTATAATGTTATATACCAAGAAATCAGACAACCTAAAAGAAATTAATAAATTTCTAGAAACAACTTCCCAGAACTGAATCTAGAAGAAATAGAAAATTTGAACAGACAATTACCAGCAATGACATTGAATCGTAATCAAAATACTTCCAACAAACAGACGTCAGGACCAGATGGCTTCCCAGATGAATGTTACCAAGCCTTTTAAAAAGAGTTAATACCTATTCTTCTCAAACTATTCCAAAAAATAGAATAGGAAGGAAAACTTCCAAATTTATTCTGTGAGGCTGGCATTACTATAATATTAAAAGAAGATAAAGACACTACAAAAAAAAGAGACTGTTATCTCTGATGAACATAGATGCAAAATATTAGCAAACCAAATATAATAGTAATCAAGTAGGATTTACTCCTGGGATGCAAAGATGACTCAATATTCACAAATCAATCAACATGATACATCATATCAAAAAGAGAAAGGTTAAAAACCATATAATCATTTCTATAAATGCAGAAAAGGCATTTGGAAAAGTACAATATACATTCATGACAAAAATCCTCAACAAATTAGGTTTAGAGGGAACATAGCTCAACATAATAAAGGCCACATTTGAAAACCCCACAGTTAACATCACAGTCAGTGCTAAAAAACAGAATGTTTCCCTAAGATCAGCATCAAGACAAGAATGTTCACTCTTATCACTTTGATTCAATGTAGTATAAAAATTCCTAGCCACAGGGGCACCTGGTTCGCTCAGTCGTTAAGTGTCTGCCTTTGGCTCAAGTCATGATCCTGGAGTCCCAGGATCAATCCTTGCATAGGGTTCCCTGCTCAGTGGGAAGCCTGCTTCTCCCTCTCTTACTCCCTCTGCTTGTGTTCCCTCTCTAGCTGTGTTTCTCTCTGTCAAATAAATAAATAAAATCTTAAGAAAAAGGTAATAATTCCTAGCCACAACAATCAGACAAGAAGAAGAAATTAAGGTCATCCAAATGGGTAAGGAAGAAGTAAAACTTTCATTATTTGCAGATGACATGATACTCTATAAGGAAGACCCTAAAGACCCCACCAAAAAACTATTAGAAATGATAAACACATTCAGTAAGGTCTCAAATCAGTACAGAATCAGTATACAGAAATGCACTGTGTTTCTATACACTAATAATGAAGGAGCAGAAAGATAAATTAAGAAAATATTCCCATTTACAATTACACCAAAAATAATAAAATGCTTAGGAATATACTTAACCAAGAAGGTGAAAGACCTGTAACTCTGAAAACTATAAAACACTGATGAAAGAAAAAGATGACACAAACAAATGGAAAGATATTTCATGCTCATGGATTGGAGGAAAAAATATTGTTAAAATCACCATACAACCCAAAGCATTCTACATATTTAATCCAATCCTCATCAAAATACCAACAGCATTTTGCACAGAAGTAGAGCAAATAATCTTACATTTTATGAAACCAAAAAGATCCAAAATAGCCAAAGAAGTCTTGAAAAAGGAGAACAAAACTGGAGATAACACAACCCCAGATTTCAAGATATACTATAAAACTGTATTAATTAAAAACAGCATAGTACTGGCACAAAAGGAGACACATAGATAAATGGAACAGAATAGAGGGCCCAGAAATAAACTCACAATTGTATAATCAAATAATTTCAACAAAGGAGGCAAGATTATGCAACGGAAAAATGACAGTGCCTTTAACAAATGGTACTGGAAACATTGAACAACTATATGCAAAAGAGTAAAACCAAACCAGTTTCTATACCATACACACAAATAAACTAAAAGTGGATTAAAGAACTAAATGTGAGACCTAAACCCTGAAGATCATAGAAGAGAGCACAAGCAGTAATTTCCCTGACATCAGCATTAGCAATTTTTTTCTAGATATGTCTCCTGAAGTAAGGGAAACCAAAGCAAAAATAAACTGTTGGGACTACATCAAAATATAAAGCTTCTGTAGAGCAAAGGAGACAATCAACAAACTAAAAGACAACCTACTGAGTGGGAAAAGTTATTTGCAAGTGACATATCTGATAAAAGGTTAGTGTCCAAAGCATATAAAGAACTTATACAACTCAAGAGCCAAAAAAAAAAAAAAAAAAAAAATCCAGTTTAAAATGGGCAAAAGACAAGAACTGACATTTCTCCAAAGAAGATGTACAAATGGCCTGAGACACCTGAAAAGGTGTTCACCATTATTTATCATCAGAGAAATGCAAATCAAAATTGCAATGAGATATCACCTCACACCTGTCAGAATGGCTAAAATCAAAAACATAAGAAACAACAAATGTGGTACGAATGTGGAAAAAAAGAAATCTCTTCCACTGTCGGTGGAAATGCAAAGTGGTTCAGCTACTGTGGAAAACAATAGGGAGGTTCATCAAAAAATTAAAAAAGAGAATTACCATATGATCCAGAAATTCCACCACTTGGTATTTACCCAAAGACAAAAACACTAAGTTGAAAAAATATATGCACCCTTATGTTTATTGCAGTGCAAATTTCAATAGCCAAGATATGGAAACTACCCAAATGCTTATCGATAGATGAATGGAAAAAGAAGTAGTATATACATACAATGGAATATTGCTCAGCCATAAAATTAATGAGATATTTCCATTTGGAACAACTTGAATGGATCTAGATAGTATAATGCTAAATGAAATCAAGTCAGTTGGAGAAAGACAAGTACCATGATTTCATTCATATGTGGACTATAAGAAGGAAATGAACAAACTAAGAAAGGACAAGCCAAAAAACAGACTCTTAACTATAGACAACAAACTAATGGTTACCAGAGGGGAGTGGGTGGTGGTCTGGGTGAAATAGGTGAAGGGTATTAAGAGTACACTAAATGTAATTAGCACTCAGTAAAGTATAGAAAATTTTAATCACTATATTGTATATCCGAAACAAATATAAAAGCATGTGTTGATTATACTGGAATTAAAATAAAGTAAAAGTAAAATAAAATGGAAGACCTAGTGCTTGTCTAGAATTTTATTTACCAAATAAATGATTATCATCTGGTTTTGCTTGTCTACCATCTTGTGTATTAAATGCATAATACTCTCCTCTTTCTCCAACTTAATTTTGCACTCATTTTCTATGTTTAAAGATATTGTTAATTAATAAATAAATCCTAGTGGAAAATGGGAGACACTAATCAGTACTGGAAAGACGTTTTTCTAGCAATTGTAATTTTTGGTTTTTGTATGTTCTCTATTGGTAGAAGAAATGAAGCTTTCTGTCTTCTGCATCTAAAGCAAAAGATATTTGTTTTTATTTTTGACAAAATGACTAAAACCATAGTTACTTATAAACCAGACTCAGTGGGTTTTCTTTTTATCAGATTTCCAAAGAAAAACATAAAAATGATGACCACTTTTTATAGAACTTTTTGCAAAACTTTCTCCTAATCCATTTGCTTATGATGCAACTTGGGGTAGTTTTCATCATATTTATTGTGCTTGAGGTTTATTGAATATTTTCAACATGCGGGTTTATGATTTCACCAACTTGTACAATTTACCTAAACTATTTCTTAAAAATATATTCATGTCTTGGGTCACCAGCCAGGCTAAGTCAGTGGAGCATGCAAACTCTTGATCTCGGGGTTGTGAGTCTGAGCCCTATGTTGGGCATAGAGATTACTTAATTTAAAAAAATGTACATATATATGTTTATGTCTCACCCAACTCTTACATTTTTTTTGAAACTCTATATGTATATTTGGTCATTTGAAGTCATCCTAGAGATCACTGATACTCTGTTCTTTCTTGATGTTTAGACTTTTTCCCTGGGGCCTTTTCTACTTTGGGCCATTTCTATTGCTATGCCTTCTAGCTTTGTAATCTTTTCTACTTCAGTGTCCAATCTACTATTAATCTCACCCAGTGAATTTGTAAATCAGGCACTGTAGTTTTCATCACTATAACTTGAATTTGGGTTGTTTTATATTTCCTATGTCTTTACTTGTTCAGTCTTACTTCTAGCTTCTTTATCATTGGAATACAATTATAATAATAGCTGTTTAAATATCCTAATCTAATTCTGTCATTTGTCTCAACTACAGGTCAGTGCCAAATGATTGATTTCTAATTGTTTTCTTTCTTCTTTGGATACCTATAGATTCCAGACACTGTGAACTATACCTTGTTGCATGCTGGTTATTTTTGTTTACCTATACATATTCTTGAGTTCTATTCTGGTACTCATAGTTTGTTCCTGCAGGGTCTTATTTTTTTCTTGGTTAGCAGTACCACAGCAGCATTTAATGTAGGGTTAATTTATCTCCATGATTCTTGCAAGACTCGTCATTGTATTCCATTAATAACCTCTGAATTATGAGGTTCTCTCTAAATATCAGAAACAGGCACTATTCTGTGTGAGTTCTGAGTACTGTTTCCTCTCATTCTTTCAGGAGGGTTTTTTCCCCCATGTTCAGATAGTTTCTTCACACACATGCCCTGATCAATACTCAGATGAATGCCCCTCTGCAGAGGAGCTCCTCTGCAGAACTCCTCCTAGAGTTCTCCATCCAACTTTCTATTCTTTGTGCTCTGTGATCTAGAATTACCTTGGCTTCTCCAAACTCTCATCTGTCTCCTCAACTCATGAGATCACTAGGCCCTACCTGGTTTCCCTTCATTTGCTCTGGCCTAGAAACTTTCTTTAGGCAGTAAGCCAGGCAATTGTAGGGCTCTCCTGATTTGTTTTCCATCTCTTGGAGATCCTTCCCTGCATGATGTCCAATGTTTTGAAAATTGTTGTTTATATATTTTGTCTGGTTTTCTAATTGTTTCAGGCAGAAGGGTAAATTCAATCCTTATTACTTGATTGGAAGCAGATTTTTCAGGGTGGCTTTTAAAACATAAATAATTTTATGTCCATTGTTTGCTGTAAATCTCCAAATAGTTTCCCTTCAAACACTCCTTACCAAAGTCCCCAAGACTCTATATGTTCTGGGCCCTGCTTACCTCTCAGATCTCATCTACTATTCTCATCCCACATTACTCTCAATGTTTGTCTTGCCATTCTTCCAATATGCTGAGATTGCTCTTGCCTTAGGGCCCTTGTTCTAGTAGACATCTTCACCTGGAACATTTTTTCCCTATATTTGCCAATAGCTGACTCCTTCTCTTCACTCAGGACTCTACTTAAATATCACTTCCTAGGCATGGCCATCTTATCTAAAATAGCTCTGTGCCTCCCCTTCACCATACATCCTTACACTGCCTTATTTTCCTAATGATTCTTTATCCCTGACATATAATTATATACTTATTTTCTTATTGTCTGTTTCCCCTATAAAATAAGGGGAATGACTTTTTCTTTTCACTGCTCTATCTCCAGAGCTTAACAACATTTTTTGGCACTAAGTAGGTTTACTGCGTGTGTGGATGAATAGAGGGATGGATATAACGTCAAAGTTAAAGGGTAATGGAGGATCTATATAGGAAGTTAGGTACTGAGTCACATTTCGGAAAACTCTTGTGTCATCAGCTGACAGTAGGTGGGTAGAGAAACACGTTTTTGTATAAAATGGGAGTGAAAAAATTGTTATGATCTCCTTGCTTCTTCAGAATTTAAAGGAAATCCACAGCCAAGCAGTCAGAAGATGCAAATGTGAAGATTTCTCCAATGACCCCCCCACCCCTGATTTGTGTTTCTTTTTGTTGTTGTTGCTTCAGCTGTTGTTTTTCTTTCCTTTGACAAAATCCTCTATCAGTCTTGAAAGGCAAGTGACTTTCCCCACCCTGTGACTGACTGGGTGCATTCATGATTCTTTCATCTTATATTATATAGGGCTACTTACTTTTGCCCTGTGTGGCCAACAACCCCATTCCTTTGTGTAACCTGATACAACTTTTTGAAAGGCATAAAGTAAGACTTCAGCTATAGAGGACACATCCTCCCAAAATTGTTATGCTATCTTTCAAAGTCATTGTTAGGAGCACATTTCTCTGCAATAAGGTATCCATCACATCTCTTAGAGTTTGGCCAAAGTCCCTCTGTCCCTTGTGCTTGTTACTGAAATGTCAAACACCCTGAAAGACAGCATGTCCTACACCATGGTTTCAAGATAGAAAATTTGGAAGTTGGTATTGTGTATGATTAGATCTGATGCAGTGGATATTCTTCACTGAATTTTAAGTATAAAAATACAGTTGTTTTTCTAGATGAAAGCACTCTGCTAGAAAGTAAATATGTAGATACTACCTATGTCCCTCATTTATAAATATATGCATCTGTAAAATATTATAGATTCCTTTCTGGAGGGACAGTTCTCTCACTTCCCACCCCAAACTCTTCAGTATAAACTTACATTTAGTGACTTACCAAGTTATGCATTGTTACAAGAATATTTCTGTTTATATATTTTCCCTAAAATGTTAAATTAACTACAGTAGGACTGATGGGGAGGAAAGACATATATATGAGGAGAGAGCACCTGATTAACTTCTCAAGCAGAGAGGGAGGGGCTGAATATACAAATCCAAATTTCTTGACTTGATAAACTCCTATTCCCATGATGGTTATAAAAGATCATATCACTTCAGGAATATTTATGGTTGAAGCTATTCATGAATTGATCTGGGAAGCTAATGACTATATATAACACTGTTTCTATATGAAAAGTATATTCTGAGTTACAAATAACTACCTCCACTTAAGCTTTTGGAACACAAGCCTTCTGTAAATTGGGAGCCCTCTGTAGTCAGGGAACAAAAGGACATAATTGCCAGTAAGAGCCTCTGGGGACAAAAGAGAAATCCACTTCCACAGAATAAAGTAAATCCAAGAAAGGCGGAAGTTAGTCTTCTTTTTAAAAAGAAAGTTCTGGCATGCTGGAATGTACGAATTAAGTCCAGGGACCTCAGTCCCATCTCTGTCACTACCAACCAGTTTTTTCATCTATCATTTTGTGACATTGGCCTTGATCTGTTCTCTGATTCTTAAAGATTGGAGGGTCAGAAGAATGGCCAGATGAAGGCTCTCTAGCTATTCTCATGTGACCACTGAATCTTGAGCCTTCCCAGTTACAAATGTGGGGCTCCCAACCTGCAAGTTCCGTGAAGCCAGCAGTCTGCAGAGGTCTTCCTCTGGAACCAGGTCTCAGCAAAACTGAAGAGGCAGCTTATTCAGTCTTTAGTTCCCCCTTCTCACTCTAATCTGAGTGCTGCCCTTCATGGTGCCCTAAGATTCCCTTTGACTTTATGGTCATTCCTTCCTCTGTTAAAACATCCATCAATAATGGTTAAATGACTTAAAAGGCCCCATACACTTCTTTTTGGAGTGTATGCTTTATAACAGAAGAAAAAACCTCTTATTAAGTCAAAGGAAGTTATCTCTAACTGTTGAATCTTTGGCATTTGTGTGTTAGTAGGAACTCAAGGGAGAAAGGATTCTTTAGCATCTAAGAAATCATGCTATGTATATAACCAATTTACTTGACTAGCCCTCTGAAGGCCGATAGCACATTTGTGGTTCTCAACTCTGGTTGCACATTAGAATCTAAGGGGTTTTTTTAGAGATATCTGATGCCACAAGCCCTTCCCACAAAGATTCTGACTTAATTGGTCCAGGGTAGAACATGAGCACTAGGATATTTTTCAGACTTTGCAGATATTTCTAATGAGACAGAAATGGAAAGGCATTCTTATGCAGATGCAAAGCCACTGTGCCCTCCACCAGGCACCCCTTTGCTCCAGCACTATCCCTGCCATTAAACCTCTGGCAGGCCTGGCAATTCACCCTTTTCTCCCCTCTGTCACCCTGCTCCACAAGACTGTGGAGCATTGTGCCTTTACCTACAGCTCCAGGATGGGATAGAAGGGCTTCTTTACCTGGAAAGGGAGTTTCTCTGAGAGAGAAGGATAAGCCAGTGGGGCAGCTGACTTGCCTCTTCTGTACATGTGAGCAGCTGAGTTCAGGCTCACTGGGTAGAATAACATACTCTTTATTCTTTAAGAATATTTTTCTTGTAGATGGACTCACCAGGGGAATTTTCTGAGCAATTTGATTCAAATTACAATCTATTCCTATAAGTATTTGTAAATACCACGAATCAATAGAGTAGTTTCTATTATAGTCAGTGAGATCAAGCACTGGTATTAATGTTTTATGTTGAAATTGAATATGAAGAAATCCATACATGTACTCAGAGCCTTTTTCTGAAAACCTTGAACATAACCTGTTTTGCAAGTTTCTGAGAAAGTCATGCACACCTGATGGACATTTGAATAGATCAGGTGCAATTAATTGTCCCAGTTTCATAGCCCTTGATTAATTAATTGTTCCTGCAGTGAACTGTATGCATTTGCACTGGTCCCTAACGGTTCACAGTTCTAATTGTACATGAATCACAAAATCTAATATCCGGGTTCTCTAGAGAGGGAAAAAAAAAAACAATCTCAAAGGATGGGGCATGGACATTATACTTCTGAACCCTTGCCCTGAGTCAGGAGATTTTAATGTGGGGCTGGAGGTGAAAATTGCCACTCCTTTCACAAACTTTAGCAGGTTGTGTTGGGGGCAAGTCTGCCACACCAGCAAATTCACCCAAACCTGCTCCACACATAGTAGAATTCTTTTCTGAGGTGCCATGTTGTGCTTGGTTTGGTTGGGTTGGCAAACCCCATAATACTGAGATTTGAGGAATGTTGTTGACCAGAAGCAAATGAAAGCAAACCTTTGAGAATCGTCCATTTTTGGGGAGAGCTGTTTTATATTTAATGTCAAAAAGATACCAGCCTTTTTGCTTTACCTGCCCAACAACTCATTATAGAACTTAGCGAGAAAGAAGCTGGCCCATTGTGAGGATGGGACATTTTTGTTAACACTTCTAAAATGTAAGAATATCGAAGGAACACAATAATCTTCTTTCCCATGGCCAGTGGAAGGGAGAGACTTCACCCATGACTTGACATGAAAATTGAGTATCAGAGGAAAACTTTCCAATCTCAGAGATTATTTCTGGGAGAAAGGTTTGTTTGTTTTTATGTATTTCTGTCAAGACAAACACCAGAGTTTTCCTTTCCTCTGACATTTAAAGAACCCTCTAAGTTTCTATCCTAAAACTTCAGGCAGTAGGATCTGGATGTTCTTTTTCCAACTTTGCTGTAAATGTCCTGTGCTATCAAATAGGAATTTTCTTAGAGCAAAGAATCAGTTCTGATTCCATTGAGGCAGCCAAACAATATGTCAGGTTCATGATAGGCTTTACTGAATTCAATGTACTGTGCAAAGATGCAAGTGAAATTTGATTTTCTATGTAAACATCTAACAAGGACATTTAGCACCCACTTCTGGTTGGAATTTCACTCTGACTAAGCAACTGTAAAATAAAAAGCAAATGCAGATATATATGTCATTTTTGACAAAGAACATTTAGAATTAATGTTGACATAATCTTGACATAAAAATATGTCAAGAAAGTTTTATTAATTGGAAAATAAGGAAGGGATGGAGGGAGGAAAAAAGGAAGGAGGGTAAGAAGGAAGGGAGGGAAAGGAAGGAAAGAAAAAAAAAGAGAGGGAGGGAGTGCAGAAGAAAGGAAGTCTCAAACCTTGAGAAATTGTCTGTGTGGGCTGGCCATATTCATCCAAGCCCTGTGAGAACACTGTGCTTGCCTGGAGAATGCCCTGTGATGCAGGAGAACAAGGGTGTCTGGGAGATCTCTGTTGTGTCCCTCATCATCCCTATGACCCAGGGCAGATCTTACTTTACCTGTCAGGACCACACCTTTTGAAAAAGAACAATGTTTCCTTTGAGTTCTGAGATTATCCAAGAAGAGGAAGGAGGGAAGAACCTAAATGCAAAAGAGGAAACTGGATGACAGAAAGTTAGGAAAATGCTGGTTAGTTTCCAAACAAGTAAGGCAATAGCATATTCTTAGAAAAAGGCATACTTGAGCTTTCCCGCCTCCCTGATGCATTGACATGAGCAATACTGAGGCAGCTTAGGTTTATTTAAACAGAACAGCTCTGCTTTATGCAACTCTGCTGCTAATCAGCAACCTACAGAACCCCAAGAAAGGAACAGTTTGAATATATGGAAAAGAAATTTCCGGACTATAGTCTAGCTTTTTGGCCCTGCAGCTACTTTCTCTGATATTCTCTGGCAGTTTTCGGGAGTCTGTTTTAGCAAATGGAGACCACAGCATTTAATTTTAAAGAAGGTAGAGATGGGAGCATCTGGGTGGTTCAGTTGGTTAAGCGTCTGCCTTCAGCTGGGGTCATAATTCCAGGGTCCTGGTATTGAGTCCCACATTGGACTTTCTGCTCCACGGGGAGCCTGGTTTTCCCACTCCCTCTGCCACTCTCTCTCTCTCTCTCTCTCTCTCTCTCTCTCTCTCTCTCAAATAAATAAATAAAATCTAAAAAAAAAAAAAGGAAGGTGAGAATGTGTACATTTTCCTTTCTCATTCTACATGAGACTTTCTGGATGAGGTTCTATAATGCTAAAGATTTTTCTCAGTATTAGTAGAATGACTATAAAATCTAATCATTATTTAAAACCTGCTGTACTGATTAGGTCTGTGCTCTGGGAAAACATATAACATGCATACCTGGACACGTCCTACGCTGAGGAGAAGCTGTTACCGGAGATGAAGTGCTAAGATTTCAGTCTTTAGCAAGGATAAAAAACTGCATGCAACCCAATCTTTTCATTTGAGATTTACAAGGCTCTTGCAGTAATTAACAAGAGAGCCACTTGACTTAGTGAGAGCTATCCTCTTGGGAATTTGGGAAGCTGCCCACAAAAAGCTGGAGCTTTTTGCCCTAGGAGGGGATTACATCCTGATCCTTGGGAGAGACCCTCCCTTTTGTCCTTTGAAGTGACTGCTGCTCTGCAGGTGTCAAGTCCTTCTCTTCTTGGGGCTGGCTTTCAGATTTGGAACTTTCTACTAAGCACTCTCAGTGACCTTTCTCTACGGGTCTTTGAGAAGTTTACATGGTAATCCCTTAAAAGCATTGCGTAGATCAGAAACAGTTCTTAAGGTAAAATTGAAGAAGGCTGCCCAGCACTCTCATCCCTAGCCTCAGTTTTTCTTCAAGGTGAGGCTAGCCCTGCTAAGGCCGTTTATGCATCCCTTCTCCCCCTATTCATTTAGTGCCCTGCCTGCCCATTCCTAGCCAAGCACGTGGATCATAACTGCAGTGTTTTCCAGCCTTGGTCGTTGTTTGTAAGTGTCCTATGTTGGGATCTACTGCACCAAAAAGATGGCACTGGCAAGTGAGTCCCATGCCTGTGGCCATTTTGGGGGGCTTCCCTAACTCAGCCTGGGGCTCTGTTCCTTTGGACTGGCTGTTCCTTTGGAGCTAATCCCAGGTGTTCCCTTTTTCTGGTCCCCCTCTCTCTTCTCAGCAGTCATTCCGACTCCCTCTCAGTCAGGAAAGGGAAACGATAGCCATATTTAGGATATTACTAAGTGTTTTTCACACTTGCTCGTCATGCCCATCGATCCTTTGGCAGGTGGGGAAGGGCAAGCTCCAAGGAAGGCCACGCTGAGACAGGATATTTTGCTTTTCCCTGGCTGTCATTTCTTTGAAGTTAACTTTATTGATTGTGCCCCTATGATTAGTTGCTTCAAATTTTTAAAATCTTTGTCTTACCACTTTTAAATTTGTTTGAAAAGATTTTACTTATTTGTTTATTTAATTTTTTTAAAGATCAAGATTTTATTTTTAAGTAATCTCCTCACATCCTATGGGCTCAAACTCACACAATTCCTAGATCAAGGGTCATACCCACCACTGACTGCACCAGCCAGGTGCCCCTAAATTTTACTTAAAATCTGTATATGACTAATTAATTCATTTTATTTACTTCATTTCATAGTAGGAAAGGTAGAGTTTTGATGGCTGTTCATGTCATAATTTTTAGAATATTTGTTAAATATTCTTTTTAAGCAATTGTTAAATATTCAAAAATGTTTTTTGTTTGTTTTTGCTAATAGGCGATTTTATTTAAAAGTAAGACTAGTTTGTGTTCAAGTCTGTCCTGTGTGATTTTGACCAAACTACTTCACCTCCCGAAGAGTCACTTTCCTTGTCTTTAAAAATATAAAGGTAACTACAATAATACCCCAAGCCCATCAATGTTGTCATGCTTACAGGAAGCAATAGTGTCTCGCTTTCAGCAGAATGCCTGACATATGGTAAGGAATCCTAAATAGCAGTGGCCATTAAGATGATAAGTGCGTGTGCTTTGTGTGGAAGAAGGGACAGAGTTATGATAGAGGAAGAAATCAGTCTGTTGGGAATCTGCAAGTTTGGAGCAGACATGAAAGCAACAAAAGGAAACACTTAAAGATTATAACGATAAACAACAGTAAAGAGCTCAAACAGCATCTATATCCAGCACTGAGACAGACCCTGCTCCATTTCATTCATAGCCTCACACATTTACGTGCTCATTCCTTCATCCATATGCAGTCAACCTGCCTTAGCTGTAGCCTTCAGGAATGTCCCTGGCTATTTTTGGCACGGTTCTATCCCAGATACAGGTCATTCACTCTACTCCACTTTGAACTGACCTTGTAAACAAGCTTCTTTCCCTTCTGTGGTCCATGTGGTTTCTGTGGTCTTCTGTTTTTTAATCTGTTAAAACACTTTGAAGTTCAGCTTTGTGGATTTGACATCGAACTCCCACTGGAACCTGGTGGTGGTTTCCTATTTCTGGTTTATTGCTAAGAATGATCAGAAAGAGAAAGCATTAGAGCAAGGTCACTACAATACATTAAATAAGAAATATATCCATGGTGAACATTTCCAAGGCAAAATAGAGGGCTCCTCCCCAGATGATATTCTCTCTTAGTCCTATCTTAGAAAATGAGCTATAATTCTTTGAATTACTTGCCACATTACTTACTTTATCAACCATGATATTTTAATCTTCCCATCTGCTTGCAATTAAAGAAAAGAGTCTCTGAGTGTCACAAGGGTGCTGGAGTAGGTGTGGTAGGACTTCTAAGCTGCTACAGGAAGAGTTTGTTAAATTTCCAAGCTACTTTAAAATCCTCACCCATAGATAGAGGAAGTAAACTAATGGATACCAGAGAGGATAGAGGTGGGGGGAATGGGTGAAATAAGTGACAGTAACTTTCAGTTATAAAATAAGTCATGGAGATATAATATACAGTATAGGGAATATAGTAAAAGATATTATAATAACTGTATGGTGAGAAATGGTAACTAGACTTATTGTGGGGCTCCTTTCATAATATAAAAATCTAAAATCAGTATGACATGCCTGAAATTAATCATATATTTATATGTAATAAATATATATAAATATATATGTATATGTATATATAATATGCCAATTATACTTTTTTTAGGTGACATAAGTAAATAAAGCCCTGATGCTCAGAAAACAAAAACAACAGAACATCTCCTAACACTTTATCCTCCTGAGTGCTGCTAGACCGGCAGGTCTGCGCGGAGCTGCTAACTTGAGTGTCTGCTTGGCAGGATGTTTGTTCAGACTGTTGAGAATAAAGCCTATCTCCAGAGATTCCAAATGCAATATGGGAGAAGACAAGTGGGTAGAACTGATTAGTGTGCTCAGATATGCTTAGAAATCTAGGCTAAGAATAAGAACAAGATTAGATAAGAACGCCCCCAAATGCAGAATGATAGTGTCACCAATAGAAAGGTCATTCGAAAAGTGCTTCTGCTCATGAATGTCCAACGTAAAGTGTAAAGGTTCCCCTGACAAATGTTGCTATGGTACATGATTGAGACCTTGTGGTCCCATGGTGAGCCAGCACAGCTTCTTAATAGGTTTAGCATGGATATGATCTCTGAAGGTCAGGTGCAAGCAGGCAGAGATGAATATATGGTAGAACGTAGTGAAGACCGACCTGGTGCCTTAGCAGGTTGTTTGCACAATGATGCAGAGGTCATCAAAACTATTCCTGGAAGCAAACTTCCGGGGCTCTGGAGAACTGCCCCGGATGAATAATCAGCCCTTATAGCACCAAATAATTCCTGGGTTTTGGTGGCGATAGCAAAGAATTCAGTGCAGAAACACTCGGTAAGCACATCAAGGGAAGAAGATAAAGGGACTTACAGAAACAGTTTTCTGTATACATTGAGAACAGTGTAACTCCAGACCTGGTAAGGGAGATGTACAGGAAAGTGCATGCTGCCATATGAGATGCAGTCTAAGAGGGAGAAAAAAATCTAAGAAAAAGTTTATTTAAAAAAGGCAGAACCATCCTGATATGTCTCTTGTACAGAAGAAAAATAGGGTAGCTCAAAAGATAAGCATTCTTGGAGCTCAGATGTATGCTGCTAACCGCTAAACCAAACCATCACAATTTATAATTTTCTTTTTTTGATGTTATTTTTTGTTATTTTTTAATTGTTTTCTCTTTATTTTTTTAAATTTATTCTCTACTTTTATTTTTCTTTTTACAAACCGTTGTGTCGAGGGCTATTTATAATTTTCTAAGACAATTTTTCAGATTAAGATAATGAACATATGAATCAAGAAAGATGCCACTAACATGCCAACTACATTTTCCCTCCAGAGAACACAATACAAATACATGGAAGAACTTCTGCTACATGGTATCATAGGAAATATTTGCAAACCCACAGAGTAGCAGTTAAAACCTAAAAGCAGAAGGAAATAATATTGGGAGTAGGCCTGTGAAATCGTATTTTTGCTCTTCTGATCTAGTCTTCTTCCTCTAAACAGACAGGCTCCTAAACCATGTAATTATGTGATGAACAGATAGCCTAACACCCTTCAATATAGCTTGTTTATATTTGGTATAAAATGCCTGTAAATACATTTAATGCCTCCTCTTCTGGTTTTTTGTTTGTTTGTTTGGGTTGGTTTTTTTGTTTTTTGTTTTTTGTGGTTTTTTTGCCTTTAATCCTAGAGCACTGCTAAGTTTTATCTTCTTTTATTCTTTTCTTCAGATACTACATTCACTCACTCATTCATTCATTCAACAAATATTCAGCATATATTAGTGTAGGCCCTACTTCTCTGAATAACCATGCTCTCCACCTTGGGCCCACATGCCCTCTTCTTGACCTTGGCTATCTGGACCAGTGTGTCAACTGACCCAAAGGTAGTCAGTTTCTTCATTTGCTTCCAGAACTTATGCCTTGTGAGGTTTGACTAAGAATCATAATTGGGGCCAAACTTCCCCGGAAATTTGGATACTTAAACACTTAGCTAATTAGCAGGTGGAGGTCAGAAATATAAGTATCCAGAGTTCCCATGATATAACAGGAGCTTGATCAGCTCCTCAGGATTACATACGAGCTGAAGAAGAGAAGGCAGAGTTGACAATGGGTCATATACACAGCGTAGCAGAGACTTCATAACCCTCCACCTCTCTACCCCTCAACCCAAAGAGACAGAGTAGCCTTCATTCCTAATAGCTTTATAATTTTAGGTCCCAGGCCTGGTTACATAATGGATCCTGTTTCTGGATTTCTCTGATCCCCACTTTATCTTTTTCATAATCCAAATTCTTAAGCAAGTTTAGTTGTTTTTACCTCTAAAGGGTGCTAAAGAACCCTGACTGGAACACTGCCTGATTACCTGATGTCCTAAAAAAAAAAAATGGTTGAGTTCATGAACATCTGAAAGAGACATCTTGGTGCAGGTCAGCTGAAGGAGTCTTATCATCTAGCCATTGTCATATTTATAAAGATTGTCATTCTGATCTCTGACAGAAGCAGTCTGTTATGTAGATTGTCTATATGTAAAAATTGATTATTAGCCTATTATACTGGTATGGTTTTGAATGCACTGAATATATAATATATAGCATTTTCTGAGTGAAGCCTATCTCACTGGTATCTCTGAGGTATGATTAGTTAAGAAACCAAAATCTCTATGACCATTCCTATGAATATAGCACTATATATCTAAAATTTCTTCTACACTATTTCCTTTTCCAAACATAAACTTACAACTTCTGCTAGTTATCTCTTGAGGTTTGTTATCTTAAACTTCTGTTCCATCCCTCTATTGGGACATACTTGAAATCCTCAAGCATAAGCTTTCATCTTTTGAAACTGTCATTATTATATCTATTTTTCAGAAAATTTGGGCCAAAAAATACCCAGAATAATATAATTCATGATATTCTAGTGTCCTTTTTCAGCTCAAAGAGAAATGGATCTGTATTCTAGAAATAATCTGGCAGATTCTTTCAAAGCATTAAGCTGTGTTCTTATTCTTTATATAAAATAAGTGATAGTCCTTTAATTGCATGGACATATCAGTAGAGTTCTTCTGGAATAAAAAAAATTACTTATTATACCAGTGTATGGTTCCTCATGGTAAAAATGGAAGTTATGTAGATTTGAATAGTTATGAGGTAATTGCAGCTCCTAAGATACTTTTTAAAACATATTTTTGAAAAGGAAACATCTTCTGTAATACAAAACAAGGGAGTTAAAATTTTAATTGGGAAATGTAACCAATTAAATATTTGCCAAATAGGAAGGAGTCTTTGTAGTCAAGGAGTCTTTGTAGTCAAGAAAATCCTTTACTTAAGGAAAAGTGTTAATAAAATGTGTCAGAGAAAGCCAAATAAATTGATGGTCACTCTGATTGCTGTAATATAATATATACATAGAAATACAAAATTTATTTATTTATTTGAGAGAGAAAGAGAGTGAGCAGGGACAGGGGAAGGGGCAGAGGGAGAGGGAGACGGTCTTAAGCAGACTCTGTGCTGAACAGGGAGTCTGATGTGGGACTCCATCTCACTTCACTGGGATCATGACCCGAGCTGACATCAAGACACTTAACCAGCTGTGCCACCCAGGCACCCCCCGCCCCCTGCCAAGCCAATCTGGAACAAACTGAACAAAGCTGGTGGACTTAATAACTGATTTCAAGAGTACTATAGAACTACTGTAATCAAAATGGTATAGTGCTGATGTAAGTCTCAATAGAATAAAACAGAGCATTCAGAAATAGGCCTATGAATATTTGGTCAATTGATTTTTTTTTTTTAATAAATAAGGAGCTAAGTAATTCAATGGGGAAAGAATAGTCTTTTCAACAGATGCTTCTGAAGCAATTGCATAGCCATTTGGGAAAGAAGGAACCTTATTTCTTACCTCACACCCTACAGAAAAATTAGCTAGAAATGGAAAATACACCTAAACATAAAAAATGAAAACCATAAAACTTAAAAGAATGCCTAGGGAAAGTATTTATGACACTGGCATGGCAAAGATTTCTTTGAAGATAAAATGCACAAACCATAAGAGTAAAATTGATAAATTAAATTTCTTAAAAATAAATACTTCTGCTCTTTGAAGACACTATTAAAAAATGAGATGGCCAGGGGCACCTGGGTGGCTCAGTTGGTTAAGCGACTGCCTTCCCGGAGACCTGGGATCGAGTCCCACATCGGGCTTCCTGCTCGGCAGGAAGCCTGCTTCTCCCTCTCTCACTCCCCCTGCTTGTATTCCCTCTCTGGCTGTGTTTCTCTCTGTCAAATAAATAAAATCTTAAAAAAAAAAAAAATTAGATGGCCAGGCCATACTTGAGAGAATATGTTCACAATACTTATATCTGACAAAAAAATATAGTATTCAAAATACATTAAGAACTCTTAATTCTTTCAAAGAACCAGCTCCTAGTTTCATTTATCTGTTTTACTGTTTTTTTTTAATTTTGTATCATTTATATCTGCTCTAATCTTAATTTTTCCCTTCTGCTGGTTTTAGACCTTATTTGCCATTTTTTTCCAGGTCCCCTAGGTTTAAGATTAGGTTGTGTATTTGAGACTTTTCTTGCTTCTTGAGGAAGGCCTGTACTGCTATATACTTCTCTCTTAGGACCACCTTTGCTGCTTCCCAAAGGTTTTGGCTTGTCATGTTTTCATTTTCATTTGCTTCCCTGTATTTTTTTTTTAATTTCTTCTTTAATTTCCTGGTTAGCCAATTCATTCTTTAGTAGAGTGTTTAACATCCATGTATTTGTGGTCCTTCCAAATTTTTTTCTTGTGGTTGACTTTGAGTTTCATAGCATTGTGGTCTGAAAATATGCATAGAATGATCTCACTCTTTTTGTACTGGTTGAGGCCTGATTATGACCCAGTATGTAATCTATTCTGGAGAATGTTCCATGTGCACTCGAAAAGAATGTGTATTCTGTGGCTTTAGGATGAAATGCTCTGAATACATCTGTTAAGACCATTTGATCCAGTGTGTTCTTTGAAGCCATTGTTTCCTTGTTTATCTTTGCTTACATGATCTGTCCATTGCTGTGAGTGGAGTGTTAAAGTCCCCTACTAATATTATAGTATTATCAATGAATGTCTTAAGTCTGTTGTTAGTTGATTTGTATATTTGGCTGCTCCCAAGTTGGGGGCATAAATATTTACAATTGTAGATGTTCATGTTGGATAGACTCCTTTACTGTGATATAGTGTCCTTCATCTCTTATTATTGTCTTTGGTTTAAAATCTAGTTTGTCTGGGATACCTGGCTCAGTCAGTTAATCATTTACCTTTGGCTCAAGTCATGATCTCAGGGTCCTGGGATTGAGCCCTACATCAGGCTCCCTGCTCAGTGGGAAGCCTGCTTCTCCCTCTCTCTCTGCCACTCTCCCTGCTTGTGCTCTCTCACTCTCTACCAAATAAATCAGTAAAATCTTTTTAAAAAATAAACAAAATCTAATTTGTCTGATATAAGTATGCTTACTCCAGCTTTATTTTGATGTCCATTAGCATGATGGTTCTTCACCCCCTCACTTTCAATTTGGAGGTGTCTTTGGGTCTAAAATGAGTCTCTTATAAGCAGCGTATCGATGGGTCTTGTTTTTTATATCCATTCTGATACCCTATTTTGATTGGAGCATTTAGTCCATTTATATTTGGAGTAATTATTGATAAATATAAATTTAGTGCCATTATATTACCTGTAAAGTCACTGTTTTTGTAGATTGTTTCTGTTCTTTTTTAGTGTTTGCTGTTTTTGGTCTCTCTGTCCTGTTCAACGGATACCCTTCAATATTTCTTGCAGAGCTGGTTTAGTGTTCAGGATTTCCTTTACTTTTTGTTTGTCTTGGACACTCTCCTTGTTTTTTGAATGACAGCTTTGCTGGATATACTATTCCTGGCTGCATATTTTTCCCATTCTGCACATTGAATATATCATGCCACTTTTTTCTGGCCTCCCAAGTTTCTGTGGACAGGTTTGCTGCTAACCTTATGAAGCTGCCTTCTAGGTTAAGAACATTTAGACCCTAGACACTTTGAGAATTTTCTTCATCTTTGTATTTTGCAAGTTTCACTATGATATGTCTTAGTGTTGACCTATTTTTATTGATTTTGAGGGGAATTCTCTGTGCCTCTTGAACTAAAATTCAAGAATTAAATACAAACAGTTCAATTAAAGGAATAGGCAGAAAATTTGAACAGACATATCATAAAAGAAAATATGTGAGTGGCCAATAAACATTAAAATATATTCCAAATCACTAATCATCAATCAGGGAAGTGTAAATTAAAACCACATAAGATGACACTTTGTACCCATTAGAATGGCTACAATGAAAAAAAATATTGGCAATAATTGTGGAACACGTGGAACCCTCATACATTGCTGATGGGAATATAAAAATGGTACAACCATTTTGGAAAAGTTTGGCAGTCTCTTATAAAATTAAGTACATACTTATCATGCAACCTAGCAATTCCACTCATAAATATTTATTCAAAAGAAATGAAAATATATATTCTCACAAAGACTTGAACATGTATGTGTATAGAAGGTTTATTTATAATAATCAATACTTAGAAATAATCCAAATATACATCAACAGATGAATAAACAATAGTGGTATACCCTACACTAGAATACCATACAACCATCTAAAAGAACAAATTACTGATATATATAACAACATGGATGAACCTCAAAAACATTATGCCATTAAAGAAGCTAGAAACAGAAAGATTCCATTTATATGAAAGTACAGAAAGAACAAAACTAATCTGTGATGACCAGAAGCAAATCAGTAGTTGCCTTGAGTCCAGCAGATATGTATGGGAGGTGGGGTGAGTAATTGACTGGGAAGATACACAACGGAGTTTTAGGATTAATAGGACCATTCCATATCTTGATATCTTGATGGTTAAAGTAGTTTCATAGGTCTATATCTTAAACAGAAGTTTCAAATGCAAAGCAAGCCTCCTTAGAAGCACCTTTAAGGTGAAGACACTAAGTTGCAAAAACTAAAACCCATTTTATTTATTTATTAAAAGATTTTATTTACTTATTTGACACAGAGAGAGATCACAAGTAGACAGAGAGG
>PITA01018689.1:0-39655 GCA_004023965.1 Spilogale gracilis
CTTTTTTTTTTTTAAAGAATTTATTTATTTATTTATTTATTTGACAGAGAGAAACACAGCTAGAGAGGGAACACATGCAGGGGGAGTGAGAGAGGGAGAAGCAGGCTTCTCACCCAGCAGGAAGCCTGGGGGGCGGTGGGAGGGGAGTGATTCCGGGACTCTGGGACCATGACCTGAGTCAAAGGCAGATGCTTAATGACTGAGCCACCCAGGTGCCCCTAAAAGGTACTTTGAGTCTACCCATAAAATTAAAGGTGTATGAGTCAGACCCCATCTATAATTAAGATCTAATTTCCTTGATTAAGAACAGTTGTACCAGCAAAAGAACTTTTATCTTTCCACTTGTTTTCAACATAACTGCACACTGAGAAAATTGTTTTTATGATTTTTGCATTTTCTAAATAGGGTCAATATGAAGAATGTATGAAAGAATTCAAAATGTAGTTGTAATTCTTTAATTTGAGAGTATTTGAATATTACATTGCATTGAATATTACATTTTATACAATGTTTAAATTTGAACTCTTCCTTTGAATAACATAAATTTTTCCCCTAAAATTTATTTCTAAATACAGTCTTGTAGAGTTCATTCAACACTTGGCTATTTTCCCTCAAAAATGCTCAGGGACCCCCTAAAACTCAGCTGGCAGATCAGACTCCCTGGCCATTGATGAGTCCCATCCCAGGCCTAGCACAAATTGGACACATGCCAACTGACATTGCAATGTGGGTTACATGCCAATAGGAACCAGACCCACTTCATCTCGGCTCTTTCTCCTAGCCTTGTGCTTATGTGTATCCAGTCTAATCTGATTTTGAATTTCTATAATGTTGTCTTGAGATTTTATCTCAAGTCTGTCTCATCGTTAGACCAGAGGTTATCAACACTCTGTACACATTTAGATCATCTGGGAGCTTATAAAAAGTATTAAATACCCTCTATCCCAAATCAGAATCACATCAGAATCACAGAAGAGGGACGTGGGCATTAATATTCCCAGGTATTTCAAATGTACATGCGGGGTTGAAAAATAAGTGCCCCAGACTATGAAATCCTCAGAACTGAAGCTCTTAAAGTCCCCTGCAAGCTCCTTGGGGTGAGTGTTTATATACATGATCTTATTCATTCTTCATAACTAAGTCCATTAAATAAGCATAAAGATCAACATTCTGCAAAGATGGAAGGTAAAAACTCAGGCAGACTAAGCAATTTTTCTTAGGTTACACATATTTTAGGTTTGGGAGTCAGAATATTATCTCAGTACTTGAAAGATAGTAGTAGGCACTCAATAAACATTTGGTGATTGAATGAATGAATGAATGAATGAATGCCTCTAAATCCCAAGGCTTTTTGCACTACAGCATACTGCCTCTCTGGTCTTCATATTCTCAGAGCACTCAACCTTTATAAAGCCTAGAATAGGTTCTAAATAATGATTGGCAATTAAATCAATCAATCAATCAATCCATAGACTGGTTAATAGACCAATAAGAGATGATCAAATGAGTGTGTGATACTTTCCCCAGTTCCAACCTTCAGTCTTGAAGGAAGCACAGTGATCTTTCTTTCCTCCTATGTAATAACCTGGCTGGGAGATGACCCTAATGGTAGTTTGTCATTTCCTATGATGTCTTACCATCTTGAATTGCCAAAACGTTAAAGTTAGAAATGTGGTTTCCTCCTGCCCATCTGCTTTGCATTTTTCTAAGGCTCCCTAGAACTCTTACACAGCTCTCTCTCCGGGTAGATTTCACTAGCATTTCCCAACACTGCTACTGCTGCCTTCCCCTTTATTGCTTCCCTGCTTCGAATTGGATCAACCAGAGGCTCAGTATTTCCACATAGCACAGTGGCTATTTGTGGAGAAAGTTGCTTTGAGGGTACCCAAACTGGTGGCTCAGAACCCAAGATTCAAAAATCAGGTTCATTTCTCTTGAGTATATATACCTATATGTGAGATCTCTTCACATCCTAGAGTAGAAGTATATTTAGCTTTTCTAGATAGTACTATGCAGGTTTCCAAAGAGGTGGTACCAATTTATGCTCTCATCAGCAGAGTTTTTCATTTGCTTTAAATCCTCTCCAACACTTGGTCCTATAAATTTTAACCACCCCTCTCTTTTTCCCCACCCTCTCTCTCCTTTTGTTTAACTGACTTGAAAAAACATCATTCAGTTTGTATGATCTGGATTTTGTCTCTGTCCCTAGCTACCACACTCCTATTGACCAGTTGTGTCTCAGCCCTGAGATCCCACTTCCATGCTCTGTACTCTACTGCCTGATGCTGGGGCTGGGGTCTACAATCTACATTTCCCGACACCTTCGCCAAACTGCTGTTCAATTCTCTAATAGGAGACCCCAGTAGGGGATTGAGGTTGTGTGTCCCTTCAGCAGTGAAGGACAGCCTCAATTCTAGACCCCAGATGCTTTTAGCACTGCCCCCACCCCCATCAGTGATTTAAGTGCCAGCCACAGAGTGCCCCATAGGGATCTAAGTACTGGCTTGAAACTCTCACTGCCAAGGGGCACTAGCACCAGCCATGCTTCTTACAACACTATATAGAGGGCCCAGCATTAACCGTAAGATATCCCTCTTAAAAGGGCGCCTGGGTGGCTCAGTTGGTTGAGCGACTGCCTTCAGCTCAGGTCATGATCCCAGAGACCGGGGATAGAGTCCCACATCGGGCTCCCTGCTCAGCAGGAAGTCTGCTTTTCCCTCTGTCACTCCCCCTGCTTGTGTTCCCTCTCTGGCTGTGTTTCTCTCTGTCAAATAAATAAAATCTTAAAAAAAAAAAAAAGATATCCCTCTTAAAGATCTGAACACCTGCTCTGTGTAAGCCCTTCCTCCAAGCCCCTAAATTCTATCTACCTCCTCTCCTTTGATCTTCCCACAATTCTAGATGTGAGAAATGATCACACAGTGTCTAATATCTGGGTTATTGTCTTAGATCCTTCTTTCTGCTCTTTCAGTCTTCCAAAGTCCAACTATAATAAATTTTCTGTGCCAAATCTCCTCTTTTTGCTATTTCTAGTGTTGCACTGTTTCCCTGAAACAGGTATGTGGCCTTAAGCCACTACCTCATACAGGGTTACAAGTCTGTGATTTATCAGTCTTACACAATTCATAGCGCTCACCACAACACATACTTTCCCCAATGCCCATCACCCATCCACCTCATCCCTCCACTTCAACAACCTTCAGTTTATGTCCTGAGATTAAGAGTCTCATCGTTTGTCTCCCTCTCTGGTTTCTTTTTGTTTCATTTTTTCCTCTCTTCCATTATGATCCTCTGCCTCATTTCTCAAATTCCACATATCAGTGAGATCATATGATAATTGTCTTTCTCTGATTGACTTATATTCTAAACTTCTACCTTTCTCTTGAGCAATCTTATAATTGCTATTATCATAATAGTCCCTAAATAGGAACCCCCTTAAGGAGGCACTTATGTGGCCTCTGCTAGGGACAAAGAATCCTGTTTTAGAAGAATTTCTCTTAAAAGGATTTTAATGCTCTCAAGACCAAAAAAAAAAAAAAAAAAAAAAAAGGAAGAAGAAGAGCAAGGGAGAGAAACAGACAGCAGAAACCTATCCATTAAATAGGGAGGGCAACTCTTCCACCCAGTCTACTCACTGAGTTTATGTCTACACTGATCATGAGAGAGAAGATATAGATCCACCTTTCTCTCCATTTCCATGAGCCTCTCATAATATGATTGTACCACCCTGCTGAATGTGAGTCCAAATGTAAGATGTATCATGACCCCTAAATGAAAATAACACTTCACCTTTTACTCAACTAAAGAAAAATCACCCTAATCCTCCTCACATAATGAACCACCAGTGTTAATTCTTCTGAAGGGATTTCCAAGAGTAATGGTGCTCATACTAAATTTTTGCCCTATGTTCTAGCTTTAGAAAGTCATATAGTTAAATGACTTTTGTAGGACCTAATAAAACACCTCCCTGAAATTTCCAAATCAATACAAAACCTGAAATTTATCAGAGGAGATTCCATCATGTTCCATATCAGCATGGAATATAGTCCACCAGTTCCCTGAACCAAGGGCACAAGGTATTCTCCTACTTGTGTTCCCATTTTGTCTTCATTTTGGAACCACAGAAGCTACTCATTTATGGGTTCTGGTTGCCTGTAATACTTAAAGCCCTAAGGTGGTCATCAATTATTTGTCTATTTATTGTTCCCTACATACCTTGACCACTCCTCAGTTATAATCTATGTAACATAAAGAGAAGGGTAGAGAGATTGCCTGGTCCACAGGACCATGGCAGTAAGAACTACCAGGGATGCCAAGCAGAGGCCTCTGAGCAATGCAAGAGTGTTGGCATTAGGCAAGAACCAGGAAGATGAGCAGAAGGTAGAAAAGATGATACAATGAGAAGAGAGGGGATTAGTCACATCCTTTGAGATTTATATAAGGGTATCAGTGTTTTTCCATGACATCCAAGGCCTTTAATTCAGTGAACTGGAGTTAACATATAAATAAAACATTGACTATGGCCTTAAATAGTATAATACATGGGCATATGAGCAGGCATTGGGTTATCCATGTAATTATAAGAGAAATTATATTAAATTATAAGAGAAAAGACTGTAGAGGAAACCTAGAAAGCACAAAGAGGGGGCATGAAATCAATCATTACAGATAATTTTCTGAACCACTTGATTTGTGTTAAACGTATACATATCAAGTCCTATTTGTTTTCTTAAAGACCAAGCCAATTCCAATCTGCACTTGCATCATAAAAAAGTGGAGGTTACATGACAGTGATGGGGTGGAAAAGAATCAGTGGTGGGACAATATCCTTTACCTCTACCTGAACTCCACCTATAATCTTTGCATCTAACCCAGAACGAAGACAAAGACTTCAGTAAGACAATTATAAATTGACAAGAGGAAAATGTTTGGTTAAACATTCCATTCTCTCTATTCAACCCCGACCCAACATATCCACTGAGGATGATTTTTCAAGTTTAGTGCAGTTTGGTGGAGACTATCACCAGCTATTACAGCAGATACTAGAGCAGGAAATAAACTCTGGAGATCGGTAAAGAAGTGAAGAATTTGTGCCAGAGAAAACCCAGAGAGGAAATATCCAACTAACGCAATTCAATTTTCCTAGCCAAGCATATTTCTGACTTGTCCTGTTTCACACCCTCCACCCCCAAAAATGTGTTCCAGATGACAACCTAGTAAAGAGAGTGTGAAAATGAGTCCATCTCTCCCACGACATCCACATCTCATCAGGCCTAGAATATAGCAAGGTCAGTGTAGAGGAAATCACTCTCTCTCCTGGATTGGATGGAAGCACTCAGAATTTGGATTTCCGCTGGCCTACCCAAGATGATCTCAAAGTTCTCCCTTGTCCTCTTCTATGACGTCAGAATCAGAGCCTTCTCGTTTACATAAGGTCTCTTGTCTTCCTACCTTCCTTCCTACCTCTCTTGTCTTCCTATCTATCTTCCCTTCACAATCCAGACTCTCTACTCCTCAAAATGTGGTTACAAAAGTACACTTTTAGTCAAATATTTACAATTCCCTTTAGGCTCTCAGATTAAACTGAAATTTGTGTTCAATGCTCTTGGATTCCGGAAGCTGAGATTAATATAGAAGAAAAGATACTGACTCTGAGTTTGAAATCGGACAAGCGGAATCTTAGAAGAAAAGGTTTTCATCTCTATCTTTTCAGAAAGAATATTAGTAATACTGTCCTAAACACAAAAGGTAGGATCAGAAACAGTTGCCTGGGCCAGTAAAAAAAAAAAAAAAAAGTCTATTCTAGATGAGAAAATGACAAACCATAAGAGACTCTTAATCTCAGGAAACAAACAGAGTTGCTGATATGGAGGCAGGTAGGAGGGATGGGGTGGCTGGGTGATGGATACTGGAGAGGGTATGTGCTATGGTGAGTGCTGTGAATTTTATAAGACTGATGAATTACAGGCCCATATCCCTGAAACAAATAATACATTATATGCTAATTAAAAAAAAAACAGTTGGAAATGCACTATCATAATGCATGACCCTGTGCCTGTAGATTCATTATAAATGATAAAAACAAATTTTCAGTATTTTTTTTTTAAGATTTTATTTATTTGACAGAGAGAAACACAGCCAGAGAGGGAACACAAGCAGGGGGAGTGAGAGGGAGAAGCAGGCTTCCCGCAGAGCAGGGAGCCCGATGTGGGACTCGATCCCGGGTCTCCAGGATCATGACCTGAGCCGAAGGCAGTCGCTTAACCAACTGAGCCACCCACGCGCCCAAATTTTCCGTATTTTTATCAAAACGATTCCCCATCGCTACAAAAGCTTTGCCTACACAATCCCACAAACTCATATTATTTGTTATGTAATGGTTTTAAGCAGCAGCCTGCTTCCCTAGGATTTCTAGGGAGAAGACCATGCTCTAGGATCACCAGGGTTGCACCCTACAGGGTACCTCTGATTTCACTCCTTTCTTTACATTCCATTAACAACCAGTTATCCAGCTGTGCAGACTGGCTAGTCCTCTGATTTTGCAGCTTCCCTTCCTTTCTACACATTGCCAACACCTAAACAAGCCTTCTGGGAGCCAAAGAAAGAAAGTGGAAGAAGGAAAGGATTTTATATAACTTTGAAAATTATAATACTGCTATCTATAAAAACCAATAGTAGTACCCATAACAACCAATTAACATGCCATGTTTGGGGATTAAGAGTTACATTCCATAGGAGGTAACATTAAATTGTAGAAGTCTGCATATTTACAAAAGTTTGTTGTTGTTGTTGTTTTTAAATATTTTATTTATTTGACAGAGAAACACAGCCAGAGAGGGAACACAAGCAGGGGGAGTGAGAGAGGGAGAAGCAGGCTTCCCGCCGAGCAGGGACCCCGATGTGGGGCTCGATCTTGGGACTCCAGGATCATGACCTGAGTCGAAGGCAGACACTTAACGACTGAGCCACCCAGGTGCCCCGTTGTTGTTGTTTTAAATACAGGTAGCCTTGTAAAGACATTTTTGTGATGAGTTAGTAAGGCAGAGGACTTTATTCTTGGAAGTAAACTAAATGGTTTTGCTGTTCAGAACCACTCCCATTGTCTCTTCTTTCCACGTTACTATCTGCAGTTCCCTTCACTAGCTAAGCACTGGTTGTAGAGTCCTGAACCAGGAAACTGTGAGCCCAAGGAAAGCTACCACTTAAAAAAGGCAAAAAAAATAACATCAATCTACTTATAAAACACCAACTGTATCAGGGTTCGGTTTTTTATCCTTGCATCTAAGATAGTGCTGGGCTTTCCTGGCTGTGTATTGAATGAAGAAATTAAGACAAAAACCTGACTCAAAAAATCCAATTTCCATTCCTTAAGAAAAGTCTTTATGTCAGGGCTGGACTTAAGATAATAGCCCACATCTGTCATCATCGCAGGATAGCTGGATAAACCTCTGTGCCCACATCAGGCAGAGTCTGTTGATCTCGGGAAAGATGGCCCCTCAGTCCACTGGGTCTGGGTCACTGAGATGTAAGGGATCTATTTGTGACTTTCTGGAAATGATAAGGGAGATGAAGGAGCAGAGACTCTGCCCTGTGCTGTCTCTTGCTTCTCACCTTCGAATTTAGTTATTTGATAACATCATGCTTGAAGCTGCCCTAGTCACCTTTGGACCATTAGTTCCCTAGGGCCAAAAGAATGCCAGGACAACAATCTAGAGCCCCTGACACCAATGAGCTGTCAAACCATCCCGGAGGCTTCCAAACTCTGGATGCCATGTGTTGTGAAAAAGGTAAACTTCTCCTCTCTTAGTTGAGCAATGATACATCAGGGGTCTTTTACTAACTATGCACTAGTCATATGTACTTGTGTTTGAAGCTGTCCTGACTGGTACACCTTTGCACTATATCACTTGGGGTCAAATCTGATTTTTTTGTGAAACTACTTTTTTGCATAGTTAATGCAAAAATTATTCATACATATGAGCACTGAGTAATGCACAGAACTCTTGAATCATCATATTGTGTACCTGAAACTACTGCATGTTAATTATACTTAAGTTTCTAAAATAAATTTTAAAAAAAGAATTGTTCACGAATATGAATATGTATGCATTGTCAAATGTAGGGTCTGACCAGAAAATTGCCAAAAAAATGGAGCATATTCTTGGATTGCCTTTTGCCTACTAGACTATTACTCCATACCCTCACTTCACCTGTCAGAAATCTTATTCCCAGGTACCCCAACTATCCCAAACAGTACACAGGGTCCCAGTCAACAAATTTCTCCATGAACTTTGTGGTACATGCTAGACCAGTATACCATAATAACGATAGTAATAGTAATAACCTATACTGAAATTGACCATGTATCAAGCACATACTTGCACTTTCCCATTTAACTCCTCTCATCAACCATACAAAGCAGGTACCATAATTCGCCACTTTTGCTGATGAAAAAGTGAGGATCTAGAACAATAAAGAACTTTACCAAAGTCTCACAATCAGTCACTGGTATAACAGGGAATGATATGCAGGTCAGCCTTATACCAAGTTCATAATCCTATCAGCTACGAGTATAGCCTCTTACTTAGGTAGAATATGGATCTTTATGTCAGGGGAATTCCTAGTCTACACCAATTACTCTGTTAATTGAATCAGTGCAAAGAGATCTATAGGTTTTTTTCTTGCTATAATTAAACAGTTTGCTTATGTGACTCTATTCCCTGTAATATTCTCCTTTTACACTAAGGTTTTTCCAAGTCTTAGAAACAAATCTACACAGTATGGTTCAGGGGGAAAAATTATATATATATATACTTCATTTTATTTTCTAAGGATTTATGCCTGCTCAGACAAATCCATAAGCCACAAAAGAAATATTTTAATGATGGTGAATCATTTCATAAAGAAAATCAGTCCAGGGGTGAGATCAGTCACAGGAACATGTACTACACCATCCTGTATGGTTGACGGAAGTATGCCTCATTTTCTCAGTTTCCTGGCTAAGAGGGGATGTGATCAATCACAAGCGTCACAATGTTCGTGAGCTAAACCAAACCTATCATTCCAGAGAACAGCTTGTCTTGACAGTGAGAACTGAGAAAACTATTTTCCACCATCTTCCAAAACAGAAATAGTGAGTCTAAACATGGAGGGAGAAATATAATGTCTTTGAACACCCTAATTTTTCTTCCAAGTACTGTTTTCAAAGAAAATCATGCCCAATCTCCAACATTTACTAGAAAATTGACTTTGTGAGCCATTTCACTAGTTTTAGAATAATTCCAATAAAGAATTTCAGAGTACTTTTTGTTTGCAGGGTAAAATTTGAGTCACTGGTACATTCATATTTGGGGGATATAGATTCAGGTTAGATTTAGATATTTTGCATTATGGGGTACTGACTTACGAAGGAAAAGGTCACTATACTTGCTGTTTGGAGGTAGTACTTGAGTTGTAGTAACAGTGTGATGTTTCGGAGCTCAGTTTTAGGTTAAGACAGAGCTAGGTTTAAATCAACTCTGGTAAATATTTACTAATGTTACTAATAGTTTACTAATTTTAATTAATTAGTACCTATTAGTAAACTACTAACTAGTTTACTAATAGTTACTAATAGTTTACTAATCACCTTGAATGAGTTATTTTATCTTTCAGAGTTTTGTTTCTTCATTTGTTTATGTGTGAATGAATAGTGAAGTAAATGACTAGGGGAAAAATGGATAGATGGATAGCTTACTGTCATATAATCCAGGCTAATAAAGTACCCTGAAAAAGAGACAGAAAAAAACTATTCATTTTAAACTATATTCCAGGGTCTGTGTGTGTGTGTGTGTGTATTTTTTTAATATAAGATAATAAATAAAAATATAAAATGTAAAATTAAAAAAACAGAGAGAAACACAGCTAGAGAGGGAACACAAGCCGAGGGAATGAGAGAGGGAGAAACAGGCTTCCCGCTGAGCAGGGAGCCCAATGCAGGGCTCAATCCTGGGACTCCAGGATCATGATCTGAGCCAAAGGCAGATGCTTAATGACTGAGCCACCCAGGGACCCATCCAGGGTATATTTTCAATGATTCTTGCCAAAGTAGAAGATAATAATTTTTTATTCTTATCAAAATGCAGGTGAAGAAAACAAATTAGTTGGATGGGAGTTTTATGACAGGACAAGGAAGACAGATCAACGGTTATGAAAATAAAATAATGCTTTTTAAAGGCAATCTACACCTCACTAACTTAATCTTTGCAGTTCTCAATTCATTACAATCTAATGGTTAATGAGGAAGGTTCTGGAATTTCTTCTCCCTGGACAATTTCAGAAACGTATTTTTCCTTCAAGTAAACCCAAGAACACACATTAGTTTTTGTTCAGTTGGTTTCACAAGTTTGTTTTGTTTTTGCTATGCTCCTTCGAAACCGGGATTTGTAATAGTATTTAAAAAGGAAAACTATGTCTACAATTTACACAGTTATGAACAGAGAGTACCAGTGTTTGGCACTATGATCACCAGTTCATTTTTTAAAAGCATAGAAGACATGGTTTTTGTTGCCTGTAGGATGACTATGTAAGCGTCTTGATTAAATTTTTCTGTTTCCATCTGAGCATTTCAAAGTGGTTTAACACCTCTGAATTTAATAAAATTTCAAGTTTCTTCTAGGGCCAAGTTTTCAAAAGAAGGTAGTACAGTTATTTCAATGTGGCAGAGATGGAGATAATCTCATGTCACGTGCAATGAGTTTAAATTATTTAATCACAACCCTGGAAAATTTGGAGCAACCCAATAGAAAGTTATGAGAGTCCCAGCAAGGAACTAGAGGAAATTTCAAAGAAATAGAAGTCAGTTTCCTTTTTAAGATATGTATTACTTCTGCGGCTTTATTTTTAGAACATGATTGGGGCATTCATGTTTAAAAGGTGTACTGAATGAGGTATAATAATAACTATGAACTGCAGAGACTTTAATCTCTTTCTACAGTTGATACGACTACAGAAAAGTTGGTAGACTTTGAAGAAGTTTTCTTCTGATTGACTGAAGAAGTTGATATGATAACTTTATTTTTTTAAAAAAAGATTTTATTTATTTATTCGTGAGAGATGGAGACAGAAGGAGGCAGAAGCAGAGAAAGAAGCAGGCTTCCTGAGGAGCAGGGAGCCCCATGTGGGACTCAATCCCAGGACCCCGGGATCATGACCTGAGCTGAAGGCAGATGCTTAACCATCTGGCCCACCCAGGTGCCCCAATCAGCAACTCTTTAAAAGCAAACCTCAAAGGATATAATTCTTTCCATAAAGACAAGAAAATATGTGTGCGTGTGTGTGTGTGTGTGAGAGAGAGAGAGAGAGAGAGAGAGAGAGAGAGAGAGAAGGAGGGGGGAGAAAGAGCGAGAGCTCATATATGTATGAGTTGGTGAGAGCAGGATCATCCCTGCCCATTCTCTCCTCTTTTCTAAAATGTGAACAATCAGGAAGAAATGCAAGATGCAACAGAAGAAACTAGTTTAGAGATATTTTTAAGAAAGTCTTTAAAAATCTGCAAGTAAATCCCAATCTGCCAACTAGAAGCCTCTCGCCTAGAGCTTCTCTAGTAACAAGCAGCTTTTATTGTTGCTCTGAGCACCTGTTGACCTATTCAATTATTCTTCTGATGTCTTTTGGAATAGCTGAGGAGCTATTTCCAAGTTTGTGCTCTGATTCATTAAGAGGTATTAAGAGAGAGCATTCACCATGACCTTAACTCTTCAGTTTGCCTCCAAATTATTCCCAGAAATGTTTTACAGACAAGAAAATATTCCATTAAAGAAGCAGAAGGATATAATCACAATATGTTAAATAAAAAAGGAAGTTTTGAAATAGTATGAACATTATAATTCTTATTTTATACTGTTCATATTTCTATACACACACATACACACACACACAGAGCAAGAAAACATGGAAAAAAACACAACAGTGTTTCCCAAAATTTGTTCCATGGAAAACCACTTCTTTAGGATGCTAAATGGTGCTTTTTTTCTTTTTTTCTTTTTCTTTCTTTTTTTTAAAGATTTTATTTATTTATTTGACAGAGAGAGAAATCGCAAGTAGGCAGAGAGGCAGGCAGAGAGAGAGGAGGAAGCAGGCTCCCTGCTGAGCAGAGAACCCAATGTGGGCCTGGATCTCAGGACCCTGAGATATAAACTTCTATAATAAAACATGTGGTTTTAGAGGGATAACTCCAGTTTTTCATTAAAAAGAAAAAAAGAATTTTCTAAGGGCACCTGGGTGGCTCAGTCGGTAAGCGTCTGCCTTCGACTCGGGTCATGATCCTGGAGTCCCAAGATCGAGCCCCACATCTGGCTCTCTGCTCGGTGGGAAGTCTGCTTCTCCCTCTCTCACTCCCCCTGCTCGTGTTCCCTCTCTAGCTGTGTTTCTGTCAAGCAGATAAATAAAATCTTTTTAAAAAAAGAATTTTCTAGAATACAACTTAAGGTATGACATCAAGCTTCCACTCTATGAGAAAATATTCTTTACTTTTTTTCTGGATTTCTGTCTACTCCCTGGGGCTGCAGTAGAGTTTTGGAATTTCAGGCAGGGTTAAGACATGTGTGTAGGGACAGGGGTAGAGGTGGTTATGGTGAATTATGCCAATCCAGCCCCAACCTCCACCCCACCCCAGGTCACTGATACACAGCAGTTGATACTGAATTATGAATGGCTGTCTTCTTTTGCTTCTTGGGGAATGCTTCCAAGACCCAGTTGAGGGCCAGGAATATTGCATAAAGCTGCTCGAGGTTCCTTCTGCCTAGCTATGCCAAGAATGATTTCTCAAATCTTTCTACTGCCTTTCTTTTTCCTCTGCCCACCTTGGGCAAAACCCTTTCTTAACTAGGTTGGAGGCAGAGAGGTTAGAATGGTAACAGTGGAAGCCAGGCACTCAGTGGAATCCTGAAACCAGACCAGCTTATGAGACACCATTGGTAAATATTCAGAAGTTTTGCAAGCATGTCGATTTGTTCTTGATAGCTTGATATTGGCCATGTGGAAGTATTTACAACCAGGGGAATCTACAAATGCCACAACTCAGGACTTCCTGTCCTCCCTCCATAGAGAACTTGTTGTTAAATATTCGTCTTCACTCCACTGGACTATTCTCCCTTCTGCCCCCTTTCAGCTTCTGGCCAAACACCTAAAAGATGTGTAGACACTTTCTGTTTTTTGTCCTACCTCATCCCCCCACCATCACCAACTCAGCAAAGTACAAAGTTGGGTCTTGCTTACATTAATTGAAGACAGGTGCCTGGGTGGTTCAGGCGGTTAAGGGTCCTGGGATCTAGCCCCACATCCCACTTCGGGCTGAGCTTGCTTCTCCCTCTCCATCTGTCTGCCAATATCCCTGCTCGTGGTCTCTTTCTTTCTCACTCTCTCTTTCTCTCTCTCAAATAAATAAATAAATCTTTAAAAAAATGTTTTTCAATTTGGACATCACATTTGACTACAGACCCTGACCTCTTCTAAACAAGCCCTGGTAATTCATGTCCACTCCCTGCACCCAACCCTCCCTCCAACCCTCATAAACACTTCTCAGTGCCCTGCCCCGCCATGGGGTATAACAAGATAGTCCGGGAGAGAATAGGGGAGGAAAGAGAGAAATGCAGTCGAGTTGTCTGACGATATTCGGGGCCAATTTGAGATCAGTTCAATGAAATGAAGCTGATACCAGTTCTCATAAATATGTCCTTTTTCCTACCCACAGCCAGCTGCTCGGGTCTCGGCAGAGTCAGGGGAGAGCTGGATTTAACCAGTTTGGATCTGGCCGAAGTGACTAACCTTGCCATAGTAGGTCAAGGGAATTGAGTCTGTGCATGACATCACAGTCAATGTAATGACTGTAATCGCTGCTTATGAATCACGCCACTGGTGTCCTTGCATTTGTCCCTGCCTCACAATCAACATCAGTTTCAGAAGATTTGTGTCTATGTCCCCAAAACAGAAGTCACCCTTCCACTTTTAAAATCAAATATCCCTTCTTGAAGGAAGGAAAAGAAGAATGCAGTGTTTCTGTTGGCAATGAGCCCTGATTTGTTTGTATTCTCTATATATGTAACCTACATAAATAAACTTTTACAAATAAATCTCACACGTTCGCATAAGAAATAAGAATTTTACTGTGAAGGACTTTTTTAGATAAGAATTAAGTCAGTGACTTGATGGCTCTCTAGCAAGCTTCTTGGCAGAAAAGGGCAAGGAGTCAGTGCTAAGTCAAAGGAAACTCCAGTCCCATCCCTTATTTCACAAAACATCTAGTTGTTTTAATTTCAAAGTAAATAAACAAGTCAAGTAAACAAGCTAAGACACTATCACCTTTTATATTTGAGGACAACGCTGCTGTAAATTATTTAATTTAAAATCATCCCAATGGTTAGATCATTGCCAGGTTTTTAGTTAGAGTCCCATTTGCCCCTCATTGGGAGTTTCCAGTAATAAGACATAGCATTTATTCTCTTAATGAGACACCTACTGGCTTTAGCTCCTCAAAAATGGCACAAGTCAATCCAATGGCAAAATAAGCTCAGAGTGGAAAACACTTTATCAAGTGGTGAGGGGAATTCAATTTTATTATTCAAAAATAATTTCAGTTTTCAGAATTAAATCTACAAATTCATGAAAAAGCAAAAAAAAAAGATTTTAAAAATTGAAGGGCCAATTGAAAGATAGCTCAAGGGAAAGAGATCAATAAGGACTGGATAAAAGGAGGATTTACAGCTTCACGCCAAGAATTTCGGTACAGCTGTAGGACATTTGCCAAAAACAAAAATTTATCGTGGGAAAAAAATGAAAGTACTTCAAAACAAAATATTCCAGTAGTACCTAAAAGAGCTATTAGATCAACCATTTAAAACTGAACTTTCTAGTCACTTTCAGTCAAACACCTAATCACATACTTTGATTTTTTTTCCCCTTTGACTCTGATGTGTCAAAAATGAAGGAAAAGGAAAAAAGGAAAAAAGTTGCTATTTGAGGAGTGGGAAGAAAATTACAGCCAGCTTCTAAATATAGTCTCCCTGAGGGACAGCTCTTTTGTTGAGAGATTCGGAGGCCTTTTTAATTATGCAAAGTATGCCCAAAAGCCTATAAAAGGAACGCTGAGGAAAAGAGTTAAATGTCTCTAATATTAAGGTGTTTTAATGTCTGCAATTTACTCCAAAATACTTCAGCAGAGGCAGTGTGATAAGACCTGACACATTCGGATGTTCTCATCAGGATTTCACACTGACATGGCAGAAGCTGGGGAAAGCAACTGGAATTTTTTTTAAAAGTCTGCACACTCTAGAGATAACTGCAAAAGCACTTTGGTGACCTTATTCTCTGATTGATACTGGTTTATTAATTAGAATAGTGAAATTTGTAATTATCAGTATAAATGAGGTTAGAAATACTCCTGCCAGTGAAAATAATAATATTCCAGATATGTAAATTGGCTAAAGTACTTTAGAATAGGGATTTGCAAACTGTGACCTATAGGCCAAATGTAGCCCACCTCAGTTTTCATATGACCTGTGAGCTAAGAGCAGCTTTTAGAGTTTTAAATGATTGTAATAATTTTTTTAAAGATTTTATTTATTTATTTGAGAAAGAGAGAACACACAGAAGTGGGGGTCATGGGCGGCACTGGGAGAGGGAGAAGCAGACTCCCCACTGAACAAAGAGTCCGACATGGGGCTCAAGCCAGGACCCCGAGATCATGACCTGAGCCCAAGGCAGACGCTTAACCAACTGAGCCACCCAGACGCCCCCTGAAACAATTTTTTTAAAGACTTTATTTATTTATTCATTTATTTGACAGAGAGAACACAAGCAGGGGGGGAGTGAGAGAGGGAGAAGCAGGCTTCCCACTGGGCAGGGACCCTGATACCAGGCTTGATCATGACCTGAGCCAAAGGCAGAAGCTCAACGACTGAGCCACCCAGAGGCCCCATGAAACAATTTTTTAAAGAAAATTTGTGGGCACCTGGGTGGCTCAGTGGGTTAAGCCTCTGCCTTCAGCTCAAGTCATGATCTCAGGGTCCTGGGATCGAGGCCCACATCGGGCTCTTTGCTCGGCGGGGAGCCTGCTTCCTCCTCTCTCTCTGCCTACTTGTGATCTCTCTCTGTCAAATAAATAAAAAGAAAATTGTGACACATGCAAACCATCATAAAATTAGACATTGGTATCCATAAATAAAGTTTTATTGGGCCACAACCACAATCCTTTATTTATCTATGTCATATGGCATAGATCAGCAAATGCTTTCTGCAAAAGGTAAGACAGAAAATAGTTTAGGCTTTCCAGGACATGCCATTTCTGTCACAACTGCTTAGTTCTGCCCTTCTGGTATACAGGCAGATCCAGACAACACAGAAATGGGTGGATGGGGCTGTTTTCTAATATAACTGTATTTACAAAAGCAAATGGTGGGCAGAATGTGTCCTGTGGGCCAGTTTGCCTCCTCCTGGTCTATAGCTGCTTTTGCAATACAATGGTCCAGTTTAGTAGTTGCAATAGAGACCATATGGCCTGCAAATCCTAAAATTTTCTATCTGGCCCTTTATGGAAAAAGTTTGTCAACTCCTACTCTAGAGTATAGGTGGGGGTCACGGACCTTGTCTCTCTTGCCTATGACAATATTCCCAGAATTTAGAACAGTCCCTGGCACATAATAGGCACTTGTAGTTATTTGTTAAGTGAAAGAACAAATAATTGAATAAACAAATACACATGAACTTGATGTGCCTGAAAACTTACTATCCCATCATGCAGCCAATTCCTTTCTGGAACAGCCCTGTGTTCTGCCTTAGAGTAAAATTGAAATCTATTCCCTAGATACTTCCACCTAAGATGCCAATAATGGAATCCTTTGTTACTTATAAAAAAAAAATTGAATCTGTAGATTAGATTGTGTAATGTCCCAGGTAGAAGACTAATCTGCTTCTACCTGCAACTTCAAATAGGTGATTTTCATGTTCCCTGAACTATCTCTTTAGACTGAATCACCTAAAGAGTATCTTTAAGGTCCCATCCCACAATATGATTTTTGAGTTCCTTAGGAGACCAGGGCCTCTAGTGAAGATTAATAATCCAAAAATTCCTTATTTTCAAAAACCTAACCATGAGATGAGGAACAAAGGGTCAGTGTGGCCGGGATCTGCTAATGTGCTACTTTGTCATTGGAACACATGTGGCAATACAGAGCCTTATTCTTCTCTACATGTCCAATAAACGAAATGATTCACCAAGTGTTTTAAAGTGTCCTCATTACATGAAGAGCTTACCACACACACCTTAGAGTTCTACTCATCTCAGGTGTATTAATTTGATCCTACCTAAAAAGGTACCTACAAATCTCCCTCATCTGTAGACAGGTATATAAAGTTATTCTCAAATAAATGGTTTTCTTCAGCAAATTTGTTTCTTTGACAAGTCATGCTCACTTAGTAAGTGGCAAGTAGCCATTTTCAGGTATCCTGAATTTTCTCATTAGCATCTGTACAAGTATTACTTTACTAGAAAAGTGTTATGCACCCCTGGGTTGCCTAGGAACATTCAGCCTATTTTGAGTCACATTCCAGATCCTATAGCTACATTCAGTGGCTTACTTCCTGGTTGATATCATTGTCCTCATCTCCTCTCCCCCGACGTTCTCCCATGACTGAGGACAATTTTAAGCTACTGTGGTCTGTCCTATTACAGTGAACTGAGACAGATAATAGCATTTCTAACATAATGAGACATCTGTAATATAATTTTGCTGTTGATCAATGTATCTTTTACAGCAGATGGGCCATTATGCAATATAATTAACCAAAACATACTGAAAAACCCAAACATTGCTCTCTCACCCGGAGAGCTAGATGGAATTGTAGGAGATTGTTTGATTCTAATGGAATCTGACTGACTCCAGCTATAGTCTCTGGGCCCCTGGTAAACAAGGAGTCTCGTAGTTTGATTCTACCTCCTGAGTACGATGCTCAAGTGGTTTTCAAGTTCTCTTCCTCTACTGGAAGGCATGCAAGTAGGGCATTTACCCCAAATGAATTTAATCCTAGAAACTAAGAAGAGCTCAACAGCAATAATAGACTGCTGGGCTAGCAATTATGTGCCCACTTCCTTCATTTAGAAACACTTTTCCAAAACCCTAGAAAAACAGATTGCAACTTAAAGGTTCAGAAAAAGTTAAGCCCATTAGTAAGAGTGGTGGAAAGAATGTAGACGTTAAATTGAGAAATACCTGAAACTGAACCTTCCCTCTGCCACTTGCTAGCTTTGTGATTTGGGCAAAGTTTCTACATTACTCTAGGTTTCAGCTGCTTTTTCTGACGTGGGACCACCTACCCTGCAGGGTTGCTGTGAGGATGAAGTGACGGAAGCATGCGAGACACCTGATTCACCCAATGCAGGTGCCCAGCAAATGCCAGTTCCTTTCACTCCCAACAAAGGTAGAATCATCCCCTTTGCTTTCCCCTACAGAAAACAAAAATAAAGAATAAGGCGGAGTTTCCTATGACTTGGGATTTTCCATGCTAACATTCTGAGCAAACCAGAACACATTATTCAAACGGCTGCATTTGAGAAATGGTTCCAAGTTTTAAATATGTGACTATTAATTAGTTCCTTCTTAATGTTGTGAATAGTGTTTTTGGTTGGCATTTGGAGTAGAGTTGAAAACCAGGTATTTATTATGTTGATCACTTGGTTTTGATCACTTAATTGAAGATGGTAACTGCTTTTATAATATGATTCTTAATGGGGGGCAGTTTAGCCTCCCAGCATACATTACATAATTCCGGAAACATTTTGTTATCATAACTGGGAGTGGGGGTCATGGTGACTGGCATCTAGTGGGTAGAGGCTAAGTATATAGCTGAACATGATGATACACTACACAGGACAGTCCTTCCTCTCCTCCCCCCCACAAGAAATAATAACCCTCCTCAAACATCAGTAGTGCTGAGGCTAAGAAACCTTGTTTCTTCAGGCTAAATAACCCCCATTCTCTTTACGTTTCTTCATAAATATACATAAAGATAGGTCACACAAAAAAACAAATAGTCTATCCTCCCTGTCTCCCACCATCAGCACCTAACTTTTACAAAGCTCAATGATTACAACAGTATTTGCATATTTTAGAATTTGCAAGGCACTTTTATGCGATGTCTCACTTAACTCTGACAACATCTTGAGGAAGCTATTACTAAGAATTCTCATTTTACAGGGGCACCTGTGTGGCTCAGTCATTAAGCTTCTGCCTCCAGCTCAGGTCATGATCCCGAAATCCCTGGATCAAGCCCCACAACAGGCTCCCTACTGGGCGGGAAGCCTGCTTCTCCCTCTCTTACTCTCCCCCTGCTTGTGTTCCCTCTCTAGCTGTGTTTCTCTCTGTCAAAAAAATAAATAAAATCTTAAAAAAAAAAAAAAGGAATTCTCATTTTACAGACATAGAGACATTTTGCCCAAGACCATACTTTAAGGACAGAGCTAAGGCTCAAACCAAAGACTTTTGATACTAAATCTCATGTGCTTTCCATTGTCTCCTGCCTCACTTGGCCTTATTCTGAGCAATACTATTCTTGGTGGAAACGACTCACTAAGGCAGTGTATCCCCACTGAGGAGGCACAGGAGAATCATCCAGGGAGATTATTAAAATAGAGATTGATGGCCCATCAAATTTATTATATCTGAATTCCTAAGGATAGTGCCAAAACTGCATATATCCCAAGAGCATCCCACATATGTCCACTTCTTATGTGTCATCTTGTTCAGAACACAAATTAAGGAATAATCATCCAAGGGCATTTGCAGGTTAGCATTCCCCACCGCCCAAAAAAAAAAAATGAATTTCTAATGGCAATTCAGGCATCAGGGAGCCTTGAGCATGGTAGGAAGAGTTTTGTGTTTGTGAAATCTTTTGACTATTCAAAATGGACTGCTCTTTTCACCTACTTTTAAGACTTTTTTGATTCTGGGCCAAAGCAATCTTTTAAATGGGGCCATATTTGTTGTTTTCTTCTGTATACTTTCTACATCCCTCACATACATTACAAACAATAAATTTCATAACAAGAAACTTAATACATGAGAAAGCAAGACACTGACAAGAAAAATCCATTAAAGGCCCAGTTAGCATGGCAGGATCATGAGTCTGAGCTTCTGTGTCTATACTGCAGGTCATTTCAGGACCACCTGTCATTTTTCTATCTTGTTTACATGGCTAACTCATATGGGGCTCTCTACTTGGTCTTGGTTACACAGTATTCTCTCTGTGGTCCAGAGCATGGGCAACACCTGTAGAAATGCAGAATCTACATTTTAAAAAAATTTTTTAAAGACTTTATTTATTTATTTGACAGAAACATGGTGAGAAAGGGAACACAAGCAGAGGGACTGAGAGAGGGAGAAGCAGGCTTCCCGCTGAGCAGGGAGCCTGATACGGGGCTCAATCCTGGGTCTCCGGAATCATGACCTGAGCTGAAGGCAGATGCTTAATGACTGAGCCACCCAGGTGCCCCCAGAATCTACATTTTAACATAATCACCAGGGATGTGCATTCAAGGCAGAGGAGAACTGTTTTAGGGAGTTGGCTGCTATTTTCAGTCCACTGAGAGGCGCTTCCCCAATCCACGCATGCTAATAATGATAGCTTAATGCAGCAGCAGTTTTCAGAGTGATTCCCAAAATGTGGTCCCCAAACCACTAGTGTCAGCATCACCTGGGGACTTGTCAGAAATGGGTATTTTCAGACCTATCTCAGGCATACTAACTCAGAAACCCTGGTGGTGGGGTCCCGCCATCTGTGTTTTAAAAAGCCCTTGGAGGGATTCTTGTTGGCTGTGGTATGGTAAGGTTGGTGCACCACAAGAGGAGAAGACAAGGTTCGGAAGAAGTTTATTATCCTCATGGATCCCATACCGTGTGCCATTCAGGGTCACAAGGGAAAACATTAGGGGATCAGGAGGCAGAAGACAGAAGCTGAAGGCACAGCCTTTCTTGGAGGTGCCAGGGAAAGGCCAGACAGGACAGAACCAACAGTTTAGGATTGGCTAGTCTGAATAATTCTAGTGGGCTTTGGGCTATAGGACTGGCCTCTCTAGTTGTCTGGTACCTGGCAGGAGGGAAATTGTCTCGCTGTGTAAGAGTTAGATATGGGGGTAGTTAGAGGCATAAACTTGAGATTGCTTGTTTTGCATGTGAAAGGCATACTCCCAGGTAGATTACCATCCTCAGACATTAGCTAGCCCTGAGAAGGACAGACTCTCCCCAACCAGAAAGGTATTTTTTAAGTTGTCAAAACATCACAATATATCAAAAACTGAAAATGTATGTATTTACAGTACTTTATGGTGCATGTTAAAGTTTGAAAACCATTCCTCTGTGGCAGAAGTAATCAACCCCAGCTTCATTTGCAAATAATCTGGGGAGCTTTCTGCAAATACTTACCTACCTCATAATTTGAACAATCACATTGCCATCAAGGTCCATAACTGAGACTCTGAACAAAGGTAAAGTATTACAGATCTAATCTAGTGTTTCTCAATCCTAACTACTGGGGGCACAGGGTGGAAGAAAGATATCCTGGTATGAATCTCTTCACCCCTAACTTGTCTGGAATGGTTGAAAGGGATTATATATTTTTTAATATTTCTCACGTGATTCTAGTATACAGCAGGAATAGAAAATCTCTGGTCAAATCTAACCCTCATTTTATAAACCAGAAGTATAAAGGTAAAAAGTAAGGTGTTTTATTTAAATTTACAAAACCTTAAGAGTGTCAGGATTAGAATTTCCAATTCTTAATTCCTAACTCAATGTCCTTTTCTCATATACATAGCTCCATTGTCCTCTGTGGGCACCTAGCTTGGCATCAGCCTTCACCTGAATTTCATTTCCCAGTTTTTTAAAGATCTCTGAGATATTTGACATTCATCCTCCAAGAATCTAGTCACTTTGATCAACAACTATTGAGGGTAAAAGAAATGATGTACACCTTTTTTTAAGACTGTCAAAAATAAATTTGACAGAATACATTTTCCAAAATATTTCCCATTCCATATACTCTTCTCCATGGTGACCTTGTCACACCCCCCCCCAGTCAAAAGATGGCATCTAATGACTCTATGAAAGGTATACTCTGAGGCAGGTTATAGGAGCTGGACGTGGAGATTTGTTTGACCAACAGACCATAGTGGAAGTAACATTCTTGAACTTCCAAGACTAGTTCATAAAGAGCCTTGGAGCTTCTGCCTGACCCTCATGAAATGCTCTGTTCTAAGCCACTTCCCTCTTGAATCCCAGCCACCATGCAGGAAGAAGCTACAGGTTGGCACTCTAGTTCACAGCCTCCGTTGAGCTCCCAGCTAACACCACCATCAGCGTTCTCAGCCAGGTGCAAGAGTCAACTCAGACCCCCCGTCTTCTATAGACTCTGGATGACTGCAGTCCCTGATTGCAACTGTATAAATGACTCCAAGTGAAACCTCACCAGCTCAGTCCAGTCCATCTACAGAACTAAGAGATTATAGGCCCTGGGTTTTGAGGTGGTTTGTTGAACAGCAATAAATGTCTGTAACAATGGAATGTAAGAAAATAACTCCAAGTGAAGGGGCATCTGGGTGGCTCAGTTGGTTAAGCTACTGCCTTCAGCTCAGGTCATGATCCTGGAGTCCGGGGATCGAGTCCCATATTAGGCTCCCGGCTCTGCGGGGAGCCTGCTTTTCCTTCTAACCTTCTCCCCTCTCATGCTCTCTCTCACTCACTCTCTCTCTCAAATAAATAAATAAAATATTTAAAATAAATAACTTGAAGTGGAAAAGTGTTGTATTAGTGAGTTAACAGTAAATAAAAGTCGATGAGAGAGCACAGGGTAGGCGGAGGGCAGAGACGATCAGGAGCACCAAAGAAGAAAATAGAAGCATTTCAAACAAGGTCAGAACAGGAGTATATTGCCTCCTTAGAGAATCAATGAGATAGGACCACACACATTTACAGTTAAGTTTAGAAGTACAAAAAGTGCACAAACCTAGTCTGTAACATGTTTTTGCTAATAGTATCAGAAATTTCCAGAAAACCCCACCAGAAACTTAAGAATAAAAAAATGTTGGGACGCCTGGGTGGCTCAGTTGGTTAAGCAACTGCCTTCGGCTCAGGTCATGATTCCGGAGACCTGGGATCGAGCCCCACATCGGGCTCCCTGCTCGGCGGGAAGCCTGCTTCTCCCTCTCTCAGTCCCTCTGCTTGTGTTCCCTCTCTGGCTGTGTTTCTCTCTGTCAAATAAAAAAAAAAATGTCAAGAATGAAGCTGAAAAAGAAAATATTTTCAAAGTAAAATTATAAGTAGACAAATTAATATTTTCTATTCCTTATAGACCTCTACCTACTTTGAAACCTGGAGCATGAATCTTTAATGTGACCATAAGTATTGCATCAGAAAATTAGTGAAGACCACATAGTCCCTTTGGCAATGATTTCTAGAGGACAGTTTTTTAGGTGGACAAGGTAAACAAGAACATTTCCAAATGTCAGTTCTTCACTCTGCTGGATAAACGAAGCACTATATCAGAAACTCAAGCTGTGACCTTTCTTTTCATATTTAGTATTCTTTCAACAAAAATAATGATTCTGAAATTGGATTTGGATGACAATTGCTTTTGAATCAAAACACACAAAAAACTAATACAGCACAGTTTATTCTTGTCCCAATTTTTATCACAAAACATTAGTTTTATAGTGACTTTCACCATCAAAATATATTTTTATTGACAGTAGGGCCAACTTGCAAAATTTGTGAAGCACGGATGAACGTTGTTTCAAGGCGCCATTTTGTGATCTGACCTCCCCTTTTCCACTTTTTGAATTAATCTCCTTTGTGGGTCTCTGGCTGTTGAGTTTAGGTGGGTAACATTCAGTCACAAAGAAAGTAAGGTGAGGCTGGTCTCCAGTATGCTTGTTACCTTTGTGGCCTTTGATGACTACACTTGAGTTATTTTGTAGGCATATCCCATTTATCAAGAGAGGAAAAGTAGGAAAGACCATGAATCAGGAGAAAGCTATTTCCATTACTAAGAAATAACTTCAAACACTGGTCCAGTTATTCTTTTTTTTTTTTTTTTTTAAGATTTTATTTATTTGACAGAGAGAAACACAGCCAGAGAGGGAACACAAGCAGGGGGAGTGAGAGAGGAAGAAGCAGGCTTCCTGCCGAGCAGAGAGCCCGATGTGGGACTCGATCCCGGGTCTCCCAGATCATGACCTGAGCTGAAGGCAGTCGCTTAACCAACTGAGCCACCCAGGTGCCCCTGGTCCAGGTATTCTAAATATTTGGCACACATGTGCTACTCTCTCTCATTTATCTGTGATAGGAATCACAAATTAGTTATGGTTTTCCTTCTCTCTAAGCAGGGCACAGTCTCATAATTCTTCTCAGAACACAACAGCTACCATAGCTCAATCCCAGGAAAATTCTTTGTTTCCTTGCCTTTACTATCTTGATGTTGAATCAGAAAAATCATCTCTCTATATTACTATCTTTGTCTTCATTACTGACTTTCTAAATTTGGTGGGCAGAAGTAGAAGAGAATCTCCCTACCAACTAGATACTGAGATAATATTCTAAAAAAAGTATTTTTATTTTGTACAATAACTAATTTTCCCTTAAAAATGGCAAACTCTATGGCATGATATATCATGTGATATGAACCCTATCGTAGTTAAGATTAAAAAGGTGACTCCTTATAATAAACATCAGAAATGTTCTTATTCTTAAATTTTTCTTCAGCTCATGAAAAAAGAATTGCTGGAGAATTTAAAAAATAATAAGAAAGAATACTGCATAGATATATCCATTAACTGGTTCTGTACCATCTAGAACTTCCATGGCAATAGCCTGGAATGATTTTTCAAGCCACACAGAATCCACTCAGGGGGCTACACTTGTGTGACACTAGGGTCAGCTCATAATCCTAGTTTGGCAAATAGGTATCTTCAAAGTGGAGCTGAGCAAATAAATCAATACAGGGCAAGAAGTAGCAAATATTTCTTTTCAGTTGTGGTTTTCAAGGTACTGTGCTCATCATCATAGAGAATATGAGGTATTAAAGTGAGCCTTCCACTACATAAGTTTATGATAAATTGAAGAAATTACACTTTGAGAAGTCAGACAGTTGTCTAGGCAGCATGGTGATAAATAGTGTAAGCCCAAGAGGCCCAGTTATTTTCCACAAAGGAGTGAGTTTTTACCTTCCCAAAACCTCAAGAGAAGCCAAGAGTGATGAAAAGAGCCCTGATACTGGTGACCTACAAACTTGTTTCAAATCCAGAATCTGTCTGGATTCCTACTGAACAGCATCTGGGCAAGCATGAGGTGACTAGACATCCTAAGCATGGATTGTCTCATTGGTAAAATAAGAGTGATACTAAAAGTCACCCCATAGGACTGCTCTAAGGATGAAATAAGAAAGAGGTGCCTGGCTGGCTCAGTCAGAACAGCGTGTGACTCTTGATCTCAGGGTTGTAATTTTGAGCCCCGCACTGGCTGTACAGATTACCTAAAAATTTTTTTTTAATTTAATGATTAAATAAGATAACGTATGAAAGAGCTAAACATGGCGCTCATCAGGAAGTGGGTGCTCAAAAAATGTTTTATTAGTTGGGCACCTGGGTGGCTCAGTGGGTTAAAGTCTCTGCCTTTGGCTCAGGTCATGATCTCAGGGTCCTGGGATCAAACCCCACATCAGGCTCCTTGCTCAGTGGGGAGCCTGCTTCTCCCTCTGCCTGCCCCTCCCCCTACTTGTTCTCTCTCTCTCTCTCTCTCTCTCTCTCTCTCTCTCTTTCTCTCTCTCTGTCAAGTAAATAAATAAAAACTTTTTTAAAAAATTCAGGAAGAAAGAAATTAGCTCAGGCTGGGGTAATCATTGGAGGATGCACAGAAGAGGGAGGATTTCAGCTGTGCTAGGAAGGAACACACAGGCTTTGTTTGGGCCAAAGGGAAAACCAGTTTGGTCCAGGCAATTGGGACAGCACGGACCAAGACACACAGGCATAGTGTGTCTAATCAGTAAGAGAGTGAGCCTCAAGGTCACAGAAGGTAAAGACAGAACTAGCGGGTATAAGACAGCATAGATGAGGGGAGGGAATTATAAAGAATATAAAGGAAAAACCCATTCACTGTCCAGATACTTTATAAGAAGTATCCATTTGATTCTTACAAAAATTCTTAGAAATAGCATAATTTCATAATAGGATGTCCCTAAGAGCATCCTCAGATTCAAGCACATATAAACCACATCATTAGTTTAAACTACCTGGTGTGGCCCAAAGTCTCAGGTAAACAAAAAATGCTTTTAATAAGCAGGATATTCCAGGAGACTAGAGGGTGTCTCTAAGAGGTCAGACAAGGGCCCCACCTTTCCTCTGAAAAGTTCAGGGTTTGGACAGTGCGAACCTTCTGAGTTAATCCTTTACCACACAAATAGATACTGCTTTATAGTTGAGTAAACTGATTCTCTGAAAGGTTAGGTTACTTTTGCAATATCTAGTGGATATTAAACCCTGTACCTGGGGCTCAAGTCTACTTTTGTTTGATTCTGAAATCTGCGCTTCCCACTACAACACGCTGCGCCCTCCACGGAATTCTGAAAGTCAAACGGGCGATTTAGACATCTGAAAAAATCCTGGTGTCAATAAAGTTCTGAAGCAAGGAAATGGCATGTGGAAATCAGCATTCTAGGAGGACTTTGGGGTTACTTTTCAACACTACAGGGAAAAAATGATTTGTAAAAGGGAAGAGGAAAGGCAGGTACCACTTAAGAGATGTTTGCAGTGATCCAGGTATAATGTAATAAACTCAGAGCTATATGGATACAAAGGAAGGCATGTGCAAAATATTTCCAAGAAAAGAAATCACAGGGCTTTGTTAGACTGGATACTGGGATTTGCCACGATGTGGATGGAGCCAGAGTGTATGATGCTAAGTGAAGCAAGTCAGCCAGAGAAAGACAAATGCCATATGATTTCACTCATATGTGGAATGTAAGAAACAAAACATGAACATGAGGGAAGGGGATAAAAAAGAGAGGGAGGCAAACGATAGAAGACTCTTAACTATAGAGAACAAACTGAGGGTTGCTGGAGGGGAGGTGGGTAGGGGTGGGCTGGATGAGTGATGGGCATTAAGGGGGGCGCTTGTGATGAGCACTAGGTGTTGTATGTAAGTGATGAGTCACTAAATTATACTCCTGAAGCCAATACTACACTATATGTTAACTAACTAGAATTTAAATAAAAACTTGACACACAAAAAAAGAAATAAAAATTTAAAAAGATAAAGGCTGGATATTGAGAAGAGAGAGACAAGAAGAGAGGACACCAGAATTGCCTCTGACACTCATTACTCTGGACAGCTTGCTTTCCGTGTGGTAGCTCCTTCAATCCTCATCACTACCCTGTGAGGTTGGAATTATTATTCCATTTCCATGAGGAAGGAAACAGGCCCGTGAAAGTTGTGCAACTTGCACAGGTCTTAAAGCTAGCATGCCATCTCATTCTGCCTGCGTTGTAAAGCCATGGCATTCCCCAATCTTGTGCTACCTTCCTTCAGAGGCTGGAAAAACACTGAGGCTTCTGTCAAAGCAAGGGAAGTTGATTGGTTCAGCTGTGGACACGTTAATATGAGATTTTAAAAAGGCTGTTATGTGGAGATATTTGGTATCATCATTGACCTTACATTTTTATTAAACTTCCACAGCCCATCCTTGTTATCAGTACATATCTTTTTGGAGGACCCTGCTCTATTACTTCACGTGTCTTTCTTTGAACAAGCTTAGATGTCAAGGACGAATGTACGGGCAAAATGAACGTATTTTAAATTTGAATAAAAACAGTTACATTTACATGAACAACATTTGGCTTGCATTTTGGGTCTCAGAAGTTTGACCGCTTGTAATTGCACATGTGGAAGGCAACTGTACTCAATAAGGACAGACTAGAGGCTGCCGGCTGCCTCAGCTGGTGGAGCGGCACTTGGTTTCAGGGTTGTGAGTTTAAGTACCAGGTTGGGTGTAGGGAGTACTTTCAAAAGAAATCTTTAAAAAAGAATAAAAACAGGGGCACCTGGATGGCTCAGTTGGTTAAGCGACTGCCTTCGGCTCAGGTCATGATCCCAGAGACCTGGGATCGAGTCCCACATCGGGCTCTCTGCTTGGCGGGAAGCCTGCTTCTCCCTCTCTCACTCCCCCTGCTTGTGTTCCCTCTCTGGCTGTGTTTCTCTCTGTCAAATAAATAAAATCTTTAAAAATAATAATAATAAAAAGAATAAAGAGAGATTAATCATAGGCCCACAAAAGGGACAGTGGAGGCTCCAAATAAATAAGAAAGCAAGTCTATTCAAAGAATCTAAGCATATAAAATTTCACTTTGTGGAAAAAGAAGCTGTTGGGCTTATTCTTCAGTCCTAAAGGTAAGACTAACACTAGAAGAGATAGTCACCAATGACCAAAGCACTAGCAGTATTATTTCCATCTGAAAAGAACATGTTCTAATTCAAAGCAATCTTGAAACCCAGTACAGAAAATAAAATCACCCTCAGGATGTTGACATCTATTAAATTATAAAACTATCTTCTTTCCTTATCCTTTTCTGACAAAGTCACGTCTCAGAATGAAGGTCGAGGTATGTAACCAGCGGAGACACACTGACCACTTCCGAAGTGAGTAATTTTTTTTGAGGTACATTATACAGTGTTCTATGGAAATAAAAAAAATAAAACTTTGACCCCATCTGTGTATACAGGAGAAGACAGTATTTCAGGCAGGAAATGCCCCTATTGGAGACCCCTTGCCTTCCTGCCAGGCTAGTCATTACCTTGCATGAGGCATAGTGCAGTCATCTGAGGGCTCCAGCTGAAGAAAATCTCTGACTTAAAAATCTATAAATACAGGACCAGAGAGCTTATCATATCCAGGAAATGTCATGAGAGTAGTTATTACAGGAACTATTGGCCCTCTGGGAAATCGCAGGATTTCTTGGATTCAATTTCTGAATCTGAGCCAGAGACGGAGCCAAACGAAGAAATGTAGATTGGTGACTAGAGAAGACTCATAACCTTTCTTCCCTAAGAATATTTCTACCAAAAGGCCCCAATGATTTTGACGATTTGTCTTACTATGTATAGTTCAGTTTCTTAACTACGGAACATAGCAATCCCCTGTTCTACCTAATATATTACTGAAAGTGGGTCAGAATTCACATTTTTTAGGGACATGCCCTTCAAGATAAAATGTAAACTTTAAGGACCTGCTCACTTACCCCTTCTACCTCATTCCTGCCCCTACCCCCAAATGCACCACAAGGCAAGCCACTAAAAACTCCGTTGGCTCATTTGAGTCTTTGCACCAGCTGTTCCCATTGCCTGGAGTGTCTGGCAGGCCTCCAGCTTTTTTGAGAGGCTGATTCTTACTCACCCTTCAAAATTCCACTCCGAGCCACTGTCCCAGACTGTCTTCTCTGGACTCCCAACTCCCATCTAAGAGGCGATTCCCCTTCTGTGCTCACCTCTCCCACAGCACTGATACTGAATCATTCCTGTGACCAGTATTACCATCAGACCATGAGATCTTTGAGGCTAAGGATGATGTCTATTCTTCTGAGATCCCTCAAGATAATCATATATATAATATATGGCACTTAATAGTCACTAATAAGGGTTATGAAATGAATATAGGAATAAATATAATTCAGTACTTTTAAAGCCATGATCTGTTACTGGAAAATTATTGGAAAACATTGGGAACCCAAATAGACACATAATGAGGTGTGGTCCGAGTACCATATTTGTGTTTGTGAAAGACTTCCCTGCTTCCAGTCTTGTCCTCATCATCCTTTTTTGACTCTGCTACAGAATATGCTTTCTGAACAAAAGCTATTGTGTACATGACACTTGATGATCTGGCCTGGATTACTTCTCCAGTTTTGTCCCTCCCCCAAAACCCCACTATGACCTTATGAGTCCACTTGCAGTTCTCAAGGTATATTGGGATCACTGCGTCCCAGTGCCCACACACAGGAAGTACTCAGTCATCAACTGTTTAACAAGGAGAAAGGACCAGGCATGTTGTAATGTACTAAAGCTTGTATATTGCAGCGGAGTGGGAAAATCTTAGCAACATTTAGGTGCAATAGCCTACCAAATGCTAAGCACTGAGTTAAGTACCATGAAATCAAAGGTGAATAAAGCATGTTCCCTGTCTTGACAGAATTTACTACATTATTCTGAGTGAAACAACACAAATAGATCATTATTTTTAATGGTGAATGCAACAAAATAAATTGACTGTAATAAAGCAAATTAATGCACAGTTCAAAAAAGACTTCTTAGAGGAGAGGATTCTTGAGCAAGTCTTGAAGGATGGATAAGTCTATCAGTTTAAGAAAGGGTACCTCACAAAGAAGAAGTCAAACTCTCACTCTTTGCAGATGATATGATACTTTTTGTGGAAAACCGAAAAGACTCTACTCCAGAAACTGCTAGAACTCATATAGAAATTCAGTCAAGTGTCAGGATATAAAATCAATGCACAGAAATCAGTTGCATTTCTATACACCAACAACAAGACAGAAGAAAGAGAAATTAAAAAGTCAATCCCATTTACAATTGTACCAAACCCATAAGATATCTAGGAATAAGTCTAACTAAAGAGGCAAAGAATCTGTACTCTGAAAACTATAAAAGTACTCATGAAAGAAATTGAGGAAGACACAAAAAAGTGGGAAAATGTTTGATGCTCATGGATTAGAAGAACAAATATTGTGAAAATGCCTATGGTACTTAGAGCAATCTACACATTTAATGCAATCCCTATCAAAATACCATCAACTTTCTTCAAAGAAATGGAACAAATAATTCTAAAATTTATATGGAACCAGAAAATACCCCAAATAGCCAGAGGAATGTTGAAAAAGAAAACCAAAGTTGGTGGCATCACAATTCCAGACTTCAAGCTCTATTACAAAGCTGTAATCAAGATAGTATAGTACTGGCACAAAAACAGACACATAGATCAATGGAACAGAATAGAGAGCCCAGAAATGGACCCTCAACTCTATGTCAACTCATCTTCAACAAAGTAGGAAAGAATGTCCAATGGAAAAAAGACAGCTTCTTCAACAAATGGTGTTGGGAAAATTGGACAACCACATGCAGAAGAATGAAACTGGACTATTTCCTTATATCCCACACAAAAATAGACTCAAAATGGATGAAAGACCTCAATGTGAGACAGGAATGCATCAAAATCCTTGAGGAGAACACAGGCAGCAACCCCTTTGACCTCAGCAGCTTCTTCCTAGAAACATCACCAAAGGCAAGGGAAGCAAGGGCAAAAATGAACGATTGGGACTTCATCAGGACAAAAAAACTTTTGCACAGCAAAGGAAACAGCCAATAAAACCAAAAGACAACCAACAGAATGGGAGAAGATATTTGCAAATGACATATCAGATAAAGGACTAGTATCCAAAATCTACAAAGAACTTATCAAACTCAACACCCAAAAAACAAATAGTTCAATCAAGAACCAGGCAGAAGACATGAACAGACATTTCTGCAAAGAAGACATTCAAATGGCCAACAGACACATGAAAAAGTGCCCAATATCACTCAGCATCAGGGAAATACAAATCAAAACCACAGTGAGATACCACCTCACACCAGTCAGAATGGCTAAAATTAACAAGTCAGGAAATGACAGGTGTTGGTGAGGATGTGGGGAAAGGGGAACCCTCCTTCACTGTTGGTGGGAATGCAAGCTGGTGCAGCCACTCTGGAAAACAGTATGGAGATTCCTCAAAATGTTGAAAATAAAGCTACCCTATGACCCAGCAATCACACTACTGGGTGTTTACCTTAAAGATACAAATGTGATCTGAAGGGGCACGTGCACCCAACTGTTTATAGCAGTACTGTCCATAGTAGCCAAACTATGGAAAGAGCCTAGATGTTCTTCAACAAATGAACGGATAAAGAAGATGTGGTGTACACACACACACACACACACACACACACACACAGGAATACTATGCAGCCATCAAAAACATGAAATCTTGCCATTTTCAATGACATGGATGGAACTAAAGAGTATTATACTAATGGAAATAAGTCAATCAGAGAAAGACAATTATCATATGATCTCTCTTATACGAAGAATTTGAAAGGCAATGTGGGGGGTCATGGGGGAAAGGGAGGGGAAAATGAAACAAGATGGGGCTGGGGAGGGAGACAAACCATAAGAGACTCGTGCTCTCAGGAGACAAACTGAGGGTTGCTGGAGTGGCAGGGGGTGGAAGGAATGGTGCGCTGGGTGATGGACATTAGGGAGGGTATGTGCTATGATGAGTGCTGTGAAATGTGTAAGACTGATAAGTCACAGACCTGTACCCCTGAAAGAAGTAATACATTAGATGTTAAATAAATAAATAAATAAATAAATAATAAATACATACATACATAAATACATAAATGGAAAATATTTAAAAGGAAAAAGAAAGGGTGCTTCAGAGCACACCTGGGTGGCTCAGTCAGTGAAGCATCTGACTCCTGATTTCGCCTCAGGTCATGATCTCAGGTTACTGAGATCAAAGCCCTCTTAAGACTCTCTTCCTCTCCTCCTGCTCCTCCCCCCACCCCCAGCTTGCATGCTCTCTCTATATCTTAGGGAAATAAAAAAGAAAGAAAGAAAGCCTCAGGTAAAGGCAACGAAAGGCATGGAGCCGTGAAACAATATGGCATAAAAGCTATGAGTAGTATAAGCAAAGGATGATGGTGACTTAAACTGGAGCAGTTTTATTAAGAGACATGCAAGGGAGGGGATCAATTCAGGATGCAAGGATCAGCATCCTTGCTGATGACACAATGATGAGAGGTGAAGAGGAGAAAGTAATGAGATGGTGGAGAAGGAGTGGTTTTGGGGGTGGTGGGGAAGGAAATGAGTTCCAGTTTCAATATGTAGAGTTTAGATAGCTGGGAGACATCAAGGCACCATGAGCAGTAGGTAGTTTGACATACAAGCAGACATATGTTGCTGCCAATTTGCTCTACAATCCAGGTTCTTATAACTAGAGTTCTTATCATCTAAGATGGTGGGGCACCTGGGTGGCTCAATCATTAAGTGCCTGCCTTGGGCTCAGGTCGTGATCCCGGAGTCTCAGGATCAAGCCCTGCATCGGGCTCCCTACTCGGCGGAAAGCCTGCTTCTCCCTCTCTCACTCCCCCTGTTCGTGTTCCCTCTTTACCTATGTTTCTGTCTGTCAAATAAATAAATAAAATCTTTAAAAAATAATAATAATCTAAGATGGTGTGAGAAAAAGAGATTGCTTGAGGAGAACACATACAGACAAAGCAGCAAAGAACAAAAGACAGAGTTCAGAGTCACAAAGAAAAGGCAAAGAAGGACTAGCCCAGGAAGACAATCAAAGGAAGCAGGAAGAAATTGCATAACCTGGGGTGACTAGTTCAGGAAAGTCAAGGGCATCGAGCTTGAAAGAAAAAGAAATCAAGAGTGAAAATTGCAGTAGAGTAGGCCAAAAAAGATAAGAACAAGAAAATAATCATTGGGTTTGGCAAAGTGAATGTCACTGGGCTGATGATTATGTTGGCAAGGAGGATTCAGTGGAATGAGGGGGGCTACAGCCAAACTGCAGAGAGTAGATAAGAAAGGCAGGTGAGGAAGGGGAGAGACTGAGTGTAGGATGACCCTTAAAGAAGCCTGAATGAGAAAAGAAGACCAGCAAGAGATAGCGTGGTTCCATGGTCACAGGAAAAATAACATTAGGGTAGCAGTTATGAGAATGTGGAGAAGTAGGGAGAAGCCGCTGATAACAAGAAGGTGGAAGACAAAGGAAAGCTCACTGCAGATGACCTCCTCGTTGCCTTGTGTGCTGTTTCTTATCTTCTCCGTCAGTGCCTGCCAAGCAGTTGTTCTGTGTCTGCTTAGTGGGTAAGTGAGCAATGAAACAACATCCCAGAGGAAACCAGCAGAAAGCTGTCCAGGGACTCACAAGAGAGACTCAACAACAAAAGAGACACATCATTCTCTGAAACAGAAAGACACAAAGCACAAACAGATTTTCATGCCAGAGCTTTCTTACACAGACAGATTAACTTCGCAGACTGGCAGATGTAAGCATTTTAAATCTGCTAATTAACACCTAGGAGTTACTGTTTTATTTATTGTCTCAAAACTTCTCAAATAGACATTTTCAGGATGATAAAATATATACTTCTTGGCCTTTTGGTCTATTTTTTTAGTATATCACTCTTAAAAGATGTTAAGCCCCTTAGGAACATGAATCTTGATTTTAAAAAAAGATTTTATTTTTAAGTAATCTCTATACCCAGCGTGGGGCTTGAACTCACAACCCCAAGATCAATAGTCACATGCTTCACCCACTGAGCCTGCCAGATGCCCTGTAAGACTTAATTTTTTTTTAGAGAAGTTTTAGGCTTGCAACAAAACTGAGAGACAGGTACAGGTACAGAGATTTCCCACAGACCCACCTGCATCACATACATACCCCGCCTCTCCCAATTAGCAACATCACTCACCAGAATGGAACATGTTGAAGCCAAGAATGCACCTACACGGACACATCTTAATCACCCAGTTTATGCTAGGGTTCACTCTTGGGGGTGTACATTCTAGCAGTTTGGACAAATGTATAAAGACATGACTCCATCATTATAATACCATACAGAGCATTTTCACTGCCCTAAAAAAATCCCCCGTGTTCTGCTTATTCATCATTCTCCCTCTCCCCTACTAGAAACCATTGATCTTTTTACTATCTCCACAGTTTTGTCTTTTCTAGAATGTCATATAGTTGGAATTATAAAGCATGTTACTTTTTCAAATTGGCTTCTTTCACTTAATAATATGCATTTAAGGGGCAACGGGGTGGCTCAGTCAGTTGGGCATCCAATTCAATTTTGGTTCAGGTCACAATCTCGGGGTTGTGCCCCTAGTTGGGCTCTGCACTGAGCACAGAGAGAGGAGCCTGATTGAGATTCTCTCTCCCCCTTCCCCTCTGTCCCTGTTCCCAGCTCACAAGCACTCAAAAAAATATAATAATAATAATAATAATAATAATAATGATATGCATTTAAGTTTCCTCCATGTCATTTCATGGCTTGATAACTTGACTTTTGTTATCCTTTACAACACTCAGTCAGATATATAGAATAAATGCTTGTTGAATTTACTAACTGAAAGCTACCAGGGTCAGAGTCACTGTGATTGTATTGGTTTCAGAATTCTGGGTAAAATGGACTATATTACATATAGATCTAGGTTTAGAGAACGTCAAAAGTTAGGACTATTTATAGGTTTGATGATGTCAGGAAGTTGTCAAAACATCACAGGTGTGACTATATAACACCTTTGATCCGCATTCACCTCAACATGGTCATTGAATGAACAGAAAATGCTTCTGGAAAACATCTACATTTCTGGTTCTCTTGGAATTGCCCCACTATTAGCACTCAGGGAGTGGCACCAAGAGAAAATGTGTTCAGCTTTCTCTATTCTCTTACCATTCCCAAGTCATACCACATGCCACCCTCTCTGCCTAAAACTGCCTCCCACCTGTATTCACCTGGACAAACTCTACTCAGTCTTCAACATCTGGTTCCAGCATCACCTTTGACAAAGATTTTCCAAGCTCCACATCTCACCCTACAGGGATTATTCCTTTCTTATACACTAGTCTGCTATATCATAATTATTAACCAAATGTGTTCAATCAACTATGTCTTTTCATGTTTATATCTCCAATACCTACCACACACAGTGGCTTGTTTCAAAGGCAAGAGCTGAGGAAGTGGTAAGAAGTGGTTGGGCTCGGGTTATATTCTGAGGATAAAGCCAATAGGATTTGGTGATGTCAACTGGATGTGGTCTGTAAAAGAAAGAATAGCTAAGGCTGACACTAAGGTTTTTACCCTGAGCACCTGGAAGTGTGGAGTTCCTGTTCCCTGATATAGGGAAGACTGTGGGAGGTGAAAGGCAGGCATTCAGTTTTCATTTGAGATGTCCATTAAGCAAGTGGAGAGGGTCAGGAGGCATTTGCATATATGAGCTGAAAGGGAAAGGTCTGTGCTCTATAAACTTGGAAGTCATCAGTATATAAATGTTATTGAAAGCTATGAGACTAGATGAAATCTCCAAGGGACAAGTATAAATAAACAAGAGAAGAGGCCCGGGGACTGAGAGCTTTGGCACTCCAACTCCAACCTGGGTACTCTGACAGTCCCAAGGAATGACCTGTGCCCTAGGAGGCAAAGTGGGGGAAACAAGGAATGAAATGCTTGGTGTCCTGAAAGTTACATGGGGAAAGTGTTTCAAGGGGGAGAGAGTGATCATTGGGAAAAGGGAGGTCACTAATACCCTTGGTTAAAAGGCTTGATAGAATCGTGGGAACAAAAGCCTCACTGGAGTAAGGGCAAAAGGAAGTGGGAGGAGAGACCTCTGAGACAGCCTGTGTGGATAGCTCTTTAAAGGAGTTTTGGTATAAAAGTGAGCAGAGAAATGACACAGTAACTAGAGAGGAATCACCAAAGGCTTTGTTTCATTTGATATTTGTGGGGTTTTTTTTTTTTAAGATTATTTATTCATCAGAGAGAGAGCATGAACAAGCAAGGGGAGCGGCAGGCAGAGGAAGAAGCAGTCTCCCCCACTGAACAGGGAGCCTGATGCAGGACTCAATCCCAGGACTCTAGGATCATGACCAGAGCTGAAGGCAGACCCTTAACTGACTGAGCCACCTGTAGAATGTTTAGTATTAACAAGGGCGCCTGGGTGGGTTAAAGCCTCTGCTTTCGGCTCAGGTCATGATCTCAGTCCTGGGATCGAGGCCCACATCGGGCTCTCTGCTCAGCAGGGAGCCTGCTTCCTCCTCTCTCTCTGCCTGTCTCTCTGCCTACTTATGATCTCTCTGTCAAATAAATAAAATCTAAAAAACAAACAACAACAAAAGAATGACCTGGCAGAGAAGGGGGAATTGGGGAGGCAGTAAAAAGAACCTAAATGAAGCTCTAACTAATTACAGGGAAATTAATAAAATCAATGTCTTTGAGCAGCTGAGGAATGTTGGAGATCTAGGAGACAAATGAAGGTACAAAGCTTAGGGATACAGAGAATGATGAGAGAGAGAGCAGGATATGGGCACAGGCAGGTGGGCAGGTGAAGAAATTCTCTGATTCCTCCTAATTAGTCAATAAGAAGCAGAATCATCACATAAGAATGAGGTGGAGGAGGTGACGAAAGTTTGAGGAGAGAGGAGAAGATGTGAAACAATTGTCTGAGACAATGTTTCTTGAACTTTTTTTTTAAGTAGGCTCCATATCAGCATGGAGCCCAATGCAGGGCTTGAACTCACTACCCTGAGATCAAGACCTGGGCTGAGACCAAAGTCAGATGCTTAACCAACTGAGCCACCTAGTCACCCCTTGAACTTTTTTTTAACACAAAGTACCCTTTACATCCTAACCCAGCACACAAATAGAAGTAAATGTAGGTACACATGTAACTGAAACAAGCATTTCATGAAATAATATTTACCCTTATTATGTGCTGGAACTCTATTAAGTTCTTTTCTGTTCCAATCTGTTTTTCTTTAGTGCGCAATTTGAAAAACACTGGTTGAGAAAAATGAGAGGAGTGGCCAGAGAGAGACAGTGGGCGGCCAGGCAGCAGGAAAGGCTCACATGAGGTTAACAGGGATACATTTCCCATAAGCCCAGGATGGGGGGTGGAGGGGTTGTTCCCGGCTGCAGGTTTTCATCTGGTCACATGCATCACAAGGGGCAGGCATGGAGCAGGCAGAGAATTGGTTAAATTGGGATTGGGGTTTTCCAGCCTCTGGTAGTAAAGGATGAAGCAAGGGGATTACTATGATGTCCAAGCGTACAGTCCAGACCAGGTATGGCCGTAAAATGAAGTCACAAGGGAGAGTGAGAGAAGGAGAAAAGCTGGTCAGAGCAGTGGATGGAAGGTCTAGCGGGGCTGCAGAAGTGAGGACGGGGCGTCAGGGACATGGAGGCAGAGAAACAGGCTGCAGTGGTAGGGAAGTGGGTGCCTAAAACTGAGGTTAACGTAGGAAAGTCATTTCTGGTCCCACAGGTGCCAGTATGACCACGGGAGTGAGCACTAAGGTAAAGAAAAGGGCAAGATCCCAGGAGAAGAGGTGGTTAAGGAACCAAGAGCATGGAGTGTTGAAAGAATCATTTATCTGGATACTGAAATAACCAAAAATTGTTATAGGAGTTTAAAGAAGACAATGGCAGTGAGCCAGGAGCTAAAAATATTAAAGAAATGAGGAAGAGGGATGGAAGTCAATGATGAAGCAGGCAGGGCTTGGAGAACAGTCTGATGGCAAGGATTTCAAAGCTGGGGTTTTTAGGACTTGGAAGGAGAATGGCGATGAGGGGCCAGGAGGCTTCTCCTACCCCCTCCAGGCCCCCTGGTAGGACAGCATGTGGTGGGAGAATGAGAGAGGCAGAGAAGTAAGGTCCTCACCGAAGAGCCAGCTTTCCAGTGAGCAAAAAGTAAAAAGAATATTCAGAGACGTGGAGGTCCTGTGAATTTTGCAGATGACAGATCCTGAGTTCCAGGAGCACAGCAGAGTTTTCCCACGTAGGGAGGGGTAAGAAGTGGGCCTGGTTAGCAGATACACAGGACCATAGGACCATGAGCATGTAGATCAGGGGCTCAAGAAAGAAAACTAAAGAAATCAAATAATTTAATTCAAATATGCTTCATTTACATGAATGCCATGTCAATTCTCTATGATAGAGAAAATTGCTTTGATTCTGTTTCCCCTTAGAAGATGTCAGCATGGTTGACTTAAATTCTTTACCACCTGTGGCCTCTTGTTTTCTTTTAAGCAGATTTTTCTGTTTCTTTAACATTCTTAGTTTTTTACTAAGAAGTAAATGCAAAGAATTTAACAATCTAGTTGAATTTCACAGAGAGGAAAAACTGTCCCATTTACCATTAACTAAAAAACCAAACAATTTAAATTCTCTATTAGAAAGTTGTTAATCATGGGTGACTGCGTGGCTCAGTGGGTTAAGCTTCTGCCTTTGGCTCAGGTCATGATTTCAGGGTCCTAGGTTCGAGGCCTGCATCGGGCTCTGTCCTTGGCAGGGAGCCTGCTTCCTCCTCTCTCTCTCTCTCTCTCTCTCTGCCTGTCTACTTGTGATCTCTCTGTCAAGTAAATAAATTCTTAAAAAATAAAGTTGTTAATCAAACACAAATAAATACCGAATGAAAAAGGCTGAAGTTTGGCCCCAATTAATGTACTTGGAAGAAGATCTAAACTTATCAAAGAGCTGCAGCAGGACACTTAATGCAAGGTTATGGATGCATTCATCAAAAAAAAATTTTAGAAGTCTTCTGTCATAAACAACAAGTGTTGGAGAGGCTGCGGAGAAAGGGGAACCCTCTTACACTGTTGGTGGGAATGTAAACTGGTACAGCCGCTTTGGAAAACAGTGTGGAGATTCCTTAAAAAATTAAAGATAGAGCTACCCTATGACCCTGCAATTGCACTACTGGGCATTTACCCCAAAGATACGGAAGTAGTGAAAAGAAGGGCCAT